>NMRB01002703.1:66453-92976 GCA_002633025.1 Notospermus geniculatus
CCGAAATTCGATAGTAAACTGGTCAACATTCACGACGGAAAGTGCGAAATTTACTCACGTCGTCAGGGCTTCCACGACGTACCGGTATTACAGTCTGCCGGGACCTCCTCCACGCGGAGGAATCCCCTCCGATTGATGACGTAGGACGCAGAAATGGGAGTCACGACGGGGACGGGGATGGCGACGTGACGGATCTTAAAGCCTCACTGTATTGAATTCAGAAAGTGCTTCCGACGTTATGTATTAGTGTAGTGTAAAATGTACTGTGCTCTATCTGAATACATTAGAGCTCTGTCTGCAGTTTTCTCAATATGTGCTGAAAACTAAGGCTTGATCCTTTGAAGTACGTATCAGGCAAGCATTTTGGGGACCTTGAAGGGGCTATGAGACCTCCACCTGCATTCTCCTATCACGTTGAAAATACCGTAAAATTCAATACATTGACGCTTTAAGGTCTCTATTGTCTAGTAGTTCACGCGATTCATTTGTTAGTAAATCAATGTCATTTCTTTGTAGGTCACGTAAAAATTCATCAGATTTATCATGTGAGCCTTTTGGGGGTGACCTTGCACAAACTGATCTCGTATCACAGGGATCACCAACTTCCTCACATGACAAATTACCAGAACTCGACCCATTTTCTAATTGGTGAATTACTGAACTCTGCTGCTCCCTTTTGGCGATAAGCACGGCAATTCAGGGAGGGGGACTTATCTCCCTGTTACACCCGAACAATAAACAGCGATAATATGAACAACATTACGGTTCAACTCAGATTTATTTATTTATTGACATCAGAACAGATGTAATGGATGATGATTATAATTGTCACTTGTACATGTAGATGCACCAACTTATTTCCGTTCCATCGGGTACAAACAAGACAAATATGATAGGCATTTACTGTTACCACTTGTAGATGCAGCAATTTATTTCTATTTCATCGGGTAGAAAAAAGACAATATGACAGGCATCGTTGCTAAGACGTTTCAAACGGTCGTGTTGAACTGGGGTATACAGACACCAGATATACCACAGAGACACGCCCGTTCGTATATTGCCTGCGCAATCTTTTGTCGCCCGTTGAAATGTAGGACATTTGATGCACTGAGAGACGGAAAGATTTTCGTATGTCAAATGAGTAAAAAACGAGGGACTTGTATGGAGAAATCGGAAGCTTTTAAATTCCCCGGAACGAGGATGTACCAGAAACAGGTAAGTAGTCATTTGTAATTGCTGATGACAGGTCCACTTTGCGACGGCACAGAACAGGCGCCGACTTGCTGATGTCAGCAACCTCCTGCGCATGTCCAGCTTGACTACTTCCAGCCGTCAATACTATCCCTGCCAGAAGTGGCTTCCATCTTGGTCTTTTCAGCTGATTTCGGCTGGCCAGGCCGCTGCTTTGAATGTAAAAATTCTACTCCCTAAAATTACTTTATCTACCTTTTACGAACAGCGACTAAATGTGAGGTAGTCTAGTTATTTGTCAGGAACTATTTCTTCTATGTGCGATGATCACGCTATGAATGTGTGCTCAGGTTTGTTTATAGCAACCATCATGGTGGACGCCGCCATGAAATTTATTGAAATGGTCCATGGACCATGTGCTCACCTGTGTGAATGTACCAGAAGAACAAATGACAAATGTTCAATCGAAATGTTCACGGGCAAGCATTGAGTTCCAGTTACAGAGGGTACCAGACACCTGATCACACCAAGTTAGCCACAAAACGTGAAACCAAATGACAAAATTTTGAACTTTGACCTCTGTGGCCTTGAAAAGTAGGTCAAATCAAAACCCCTTACATGTCATGTACCAATGGTGAAAATCTGCAGACCATCCAGACATGAATTGAGGAATTATTATAATTTGAGTCTTGGTTTTTGCCACCTGGTGACCAAGCTAATAATCGAATCGGACCGAAACTTGGTGTCATAGTTCAACTGACATAGGGCTGCATATACGTACCGAGTTTCAGGTCAATAGCCCTACCGGTTACGAAATGTGCCACCAAATGGCAACATTTCGAACTCTGACCTATGTGACCTTGAAAAGTAGGTCAAATCACAAATCCGTTATATATGTCATGTATCCTCATTAGATACACCTATGATAAAAATTTGGAGACGATCCTTTCATTAGTTCAGGAGATATTTCACTTTTTGTGTTTTGGATTTTGGCCACCTGCGGGCCCAGCCAATAATCGAAGCGGACTACTTGGTGTCATAGGTCATATGACATAGGGGTATAAATGTACCAAGTTTCACGTCAATAGCCCCAGCGGTTAGGAAATGTGCCACCAAGAGACGAAATTCTGAACTTTGATTTCTGTGACCTTGAAAAGTAGATCAAATCAAAAACCCGTCATATATGTATCCTCATTAGACACACGTATGATAAAAATTTGGAGATGATCCAGTCATTAGTCAGGTCGTACACATTTTTTTTGTTTTTGTGACCTGACCGTGCTTGCGACACAGTCCTGATGCCGACTGTTCCGTTGTAGCGCAGGCAATCGCAGTGTGACCTGACATCCGCATTAATCTTTGCGACCTGAGCATGATTTCTTGCAGTCCAATTGCTTTGCCTCAAATTCGGCCCCATCGGGACACGGGGAAAAAAGCACCATTTTTTTGTATTTTCGTTCCATAGATGACAATCTTCAAATTTGGAGGGGGCGCCACGTTGGAAACCCCGATTTCATCTTTTTTAAAGTTCATGAGCCGCTACCACTGACTCCGGGTTATATCTAGGCTATTTTTAGAGCGGTTTTAGTACCTCCCAGACCCTCTGCCATGGTCGCTTTTGGTCGTATCACCTTAGAAACTGCCTTAAATTGGCTGTTGACTGGAGTTATAAAGGCATTTTTAACTGACAAGCCTCTCAAATTCCGTTAGTAGAAATGTCACGAATAAAAAGTGCCCTTTTCTATGTTGAAGTGCCCTTTTCACAAAGTTTGCACCGTGTCCTTCTGAAATCTTAGATATAACCCTGCGGCAGTGACTTCAATAGACCCGAGAACTGAGCTTTGTACAGGAAAATTGGACCCGATTTACAGCTAACTTTTGAATGGTTGGATTTACACCCCATAAATGTATTATCAACAGATAGAAACATGGTGCCTTGTAATCATATAAGCATGTTTTCAGTAATTTTTAACTGGTTACGTAATTGGAAACGGCGTTTTTATGTATTTTGACCCATTTTGTGTTAATTTACATAAAAAACGTCATTTCTTACTATATAACTGCTGAAAACAAAAGAAGATGCTTGTCTGCTTCTGAGGCACCAAGTTTCTATCTGTTGCTGTACATCGGGTCCAGTTCTCCTGTACAAAGCTTCAGTTCTTGGGTCCAGTGATAAAGTCAGTGTCCTCAGCTTCAAACAGGATTTTCTCAAAACGCCCAAGGGTGCCAGAGTGGCGCCCCCTCTAAATTTAAAGAGTACCAATAGACACACCACCAGAAAAAAATGGTGCTTTTGTCCCGCCTGTCCCGATCCTTTCCATAAGCGACTAGACTATTATAATACTTGATGCCGACTGTTCCGTCGCAGCGCAGGTAATCGTAGTGCTACATAATGCGGATGTCAGGTCGACCTTGCGATGGCACAGAACAGGCGCAGGCTGACTTTTCTGGGTCACTTTGTGTCTTGAGGCACGACAGCGTGGAACAAATCAGTCGCCGATCTGGTGTGACATTTAACTGCAGTTGCGTCTCACTTGCGACGATCGGGATCAGTCGCCGACCAAAAAGATCACAGATCGCAAGAGTTCACCATCTTGAGTTTCTGCGCCACGACGAATCATGATCCCGACGGGCGTGATCCAGTCGCAGTCGACCTTGCGATGGCAAGGTCGTGCGTCGTGCATCGTGCGATTATCCATAACCAATCAGTGATGAGCGTTTTCGTACCCTGCATGGACGCTGCCATCTTGAAAAAGTCACATGATCACAATTCACATGATTGCCAGTTTGCGATGCTTATTCGCTGGTGACCTGAACACGGTTACGATTCCCTGCGCGCAGATGCTGCCTGTTCCACGGCGACCGTGCACATTTTTCGTTTTTGTGACCTGATCGTGCTTGCGACACTTGATGCCGATTGTTCCTTCGTAGCGCAAGCAATCGCAGTGTGACCTGACATCCACATTAAACTGGAAGTTGACAAATTCAGTCTCTGCGCTGTACTCAATCGAAAAGTCATCAGTTTCCAGTCGTTTTGTATTTGAAGATTTAATTTTTGAAACAACCTTTAGAACGATGTCCGGTACGGTTTGACCAACCGCTTGACACTACTTCCCCCTATTAAGGCGAACTCCCCGGGACTTAATGTGTGTTTTCATCCAACAGAATTGTGGATAATTGTCTGGTATATGGAACAGCCGGTTCCTTGGACTAGGGTGGTAGTGTATAGCCCTAACCACAGAGGTATCGCATTCCAATCCGACGTCCTTTTCAAGTGGTCACACATGTATCGGAATGCAGTCATGAATAGTAAGGGAATAATAGTTATCACAGAAACCTACTTTCTATTTTTTCGCTATAGACTATTAAGGGGCATTTGCACTGTTGATGAAGAAATGGAAATATATGATTTTTCGATTGGGAATTTCACTGGGAATGTTTTGATTCCCAAAAAAATACTTTGTAACCCATGCGAGTTGAGACCTGCTGGCGTAAGAATACATGTCGAAGTGATACACATGGAACTATTTGCAATCATTTGCGATGTGAAGCAGGAACGTAAGCACTATGTACACTTGTACACAGTACACCAGATTAAAAATGACACCAGTCCCTTTATTCTAGTGTATAATAAAACATTGTTTCACAAAGTAAACTTAGATTCCGGCGATTTCACTACTCATTTTCTTCGCCGAATTAATATCGCTTTGATATACACAACCAAAAAATCACTGAGGCTTATCATTTTTCGCGACGTACTGAACAAAAATTATAAAAAAAAGAAACAAATTTTTGTAACCCCTTCACAGTGCACTTACCTCACTATAAACAGAGAAATCGGTGTGTATTTATAACACACTGTGACAACGTTAACCAGAAGAGGGCACGTCTTATGGGATTTCAGTTGGACTGCTTCACAAAAGACCCATTGACGTCAAACCTACAAAAGTACGCAGCCACAAAAATGGATATAGACGTTATTGGTTACAAAAATGATATGAGGGGATATCAACGGCCTTTGACTATTATTGACGGGAAGAAAAACATTTTATGCCTTGAAAAGCATAAATCATATTACAGTAATGTAAACGTATACAGTACGTTAAAGTAAAAAAAAATCCTGATCCAAAAATCGTGAAGAGGTTCATCACTGACATCACAACGGCCACGTTACTGTAAAATATCAGTCATGTTTGCCGTCAAATTGCCGGCGACGATGTCAAAACTGTCACCTCATGCTTTTTGACGTCAGGATCTGTGTGTTGACGCTGTGTTGACGCCATGACGTCGTTTCATAATTTGACGGTCGATGCGGCGGCATCGTGTCGTCATGGAAATGTGCCCTATTAAAAAAAGTAGTGATGGTGCCTTAAGGTATCCTGTGGTATCCATGGTACTCCATGGTATTTAGGGTATTGTATGGTATATTGCTACTGTACCTATATGGTATTTTACGGTACTATGGTATTAATTTAAAAACGTAAAAGTATTAATATCTCACCAGCGCCACCTATTATTTTAGTTTTGCGCCAGATATTTTGTAGATACATCCTAGTACTAATGCACTGCGAAGGAAGTTTTTAAAAAGTTAACCCATGGGGCTCAGCTACAGTAAAAAGCGATTTTCACGAAAGCGACCGCAGTGCCCCCCTTTATCTTAATTCGTGTTGAGGCATGATGGGACAGCACCATGCACCAACATCCAATCAAATTCGACCTCATTAAAATTTGTCTGCACACGGGGGTATATGAGGCCTTTAATTCACCTTCAATTGCCAATCTGAGTAGACAAGAGGGCGCTAATAAGGACCATACACTGGGTCCATACACTGGGGTCTAAAAAGGAACATACGCAGGTGTATGTTACCCGGAAGCCAATCAGTTTGGGGGTACCAACTCGTACGGGTAGCCGAAGTTCGTTCCAAAGCGCGAGCATACAAGCTTTAACTCGTTTGGCATACTGACACATCTCCCAACAGAGGACTCTGATGATTGAACCAAAATATTTCGTGTTATGGATATTTTCATTAACGAATGGATATTTCTCACGTTGCAAGCATACTGACGCGTTTTCCAATATTCATTCATGAATGGTAATTATTCATGAATGAATGAAAAATATTCATTCATAAAAAATATTTGTTCATGAAAAAAAAATATTCACGAAAAATTATTTGTTCATGAAAAACATTTATTAAAGAAATAAGAATTTGTTCATGAAAAAATTATTTATTCATGAAAAAGATATTTATTCATGAAAAAAAATATTTGGTCATGAAAAAATATTTATTCATGAAAAAATGTTGATTTTCATGAATAAATAATTTTTTTCATGAATAAATATTTTTTTCATGAATACATAAATTTTTCATGAACAAATATTTTTTTCATGAATAAATAATGTTTTTCATGAGCAAATAATTTATTCATGAACGAATATTTTCCATTTATGAATGAATATTTACCATTCATGAATGAATATTTACCACTCATGAATGAATATATTTTTGGAACAAAAATAGTTTGTTGTATTGCAACGTTTGGCTTGCCATAATTGTTACATACAGTTTATGAATTAAAAAACTGTCGGCTTCTGTTGTTCACGAAGTGACGTTATTTTCGTGCCACATCATTTCTTGTCACACGGGTTTATTCACTTAATATAGCACCAATTGCCACGAAATTTCACTAATAAGTGTAATGTAACGCCAAGTTATGTCTCTTATAGAAGAATTTACATATTATTCGCGTTTTTTCGAGTAATCGACACTTTTGTTTGGGGCATAATCGCCGATGTATGGACGAATGTATACATCATCATGAAACGGCATTTTTGTGTACAAAATAATGAGAGCATGCAAAAAGATCAGAAGAATATATCACCTTTACACAACGGTGTGTATCAAGATCTCCTCCCCTATTTATTTTGAACCGTATGTAATCCTTCATCACCGAGAAATGAGCAGAAAAGTCCAGAATTGCCCCGTAGCAGACGAGTCAGGTCGCCATTTTGTTTGATCCACGCATAACCGACGTGTATGGAGAGACGATGTGTGTACGCGCATAGTGCACGAATGTTCAGGTAGCCTTCTTGGGACTAAAATAAAGGGATGCCTTGTGGATGAGTTGATAATTGGGGCCAGTGTTGATGGTGAATATAGGCCATCGCCGCATTTGGGTTATCAGTATTGTCCAGTTGGTTCAGTGTTACGGCTATGGTTGTCTACGGCCATGGGTTCGAGCCCGGGTGGTGGAAGAAATTATTTTCTCCATTTCTTTTCTTTTTCTCCATTTCTTTTCTTTTATTTACAAAGAATTTCTCTGTTTGGATGTAAGGACTGAACGTCACTTCGTGAACCCGGTCGCCACCAGGCTTGTCTCGATTTCAATCATCGAAGCGGCAAACCACTAGTATGGGCACAGCCATGATGAATTGTAAGACTCAAGAGGTGCTGGCGTCACTCTGACAACCAACCACGTAGCCCAACGACAAGAAACTAGGTATCCGCGCCACTGTCATGGTGGGCGTGGAAATAATGAGTACTCCCGATTATGTTATGCTTTCTATGATTATGCGCTATCCAGTAAGCCGAAACATTTAGCCTTATAAATGGGAAGTGCGGATAAATAATGAATATTGAAGTCGTTGAAGTCGTAAACCTAGTCGTTACCACTTGAAACACGACTATATTTATAATATTTGCGATGTATGTGCACTTCCGACTGCAGGTCAAAATAATTCTGCCCCAATGTTATGGCATTCTACGCTTTGCAAACGTCTATCAAGTCGTTTTTAGGTCTCCCGATACATATGCGAAAATTTTGGAATGCATGTAGGTTTCCTACATGCGGTGAGGTAAGAAATCCCATTGAATAAATTTACCAACAACCTATAATCCATGAAACCGCAGACTTGACGACATGAGTGTTGTTATATTCACAGAAGCGTACTAACCACAAAGTCACCGAGTCGCTGACATTTGCGAGCGAAAGCATATGTACCGGAAGACCTCATGGATGTCTACAGCGGACTGCAATTCATTCTGGTTAAGGTCTTGCGATACATATGCGAAAATTTTTAGATCATGGAAATCAATGCTGCATAAGTCGAGGGCGTCGGGATATATCGTACTATTCTTGCCTTTCTATGATGAATCTATCCCTTATCTGTCGATTTATGTAAAAAGCAACATGATAGTAAGTACAGTACACTAATTAACGAAGGTTAATTACTACCCTATATTTTTTCACTAGATTTGACGCCATTTGCATCATATTTGGACTGAGAGGCCAACTTTTGGACATATGGTGTATCAAAGTTGCCCAGAGGGCTGCACAGAGGGATTTCTCAAAATTCATCCTCTGTTAGCTTTAATTGGCTAATTAGTCGCCCAAAATGGTGCAAAAATGATTTTTTGCAATATCTTTGCGGAAAATTATTAATTTCAAAAATCCCTCTGTACAGCCCTCCGTGCAGATGAAAGGTATCCGATGCAAAAAGAATTTTCGAAATATCTCGCAAGGTGAAGAAATGAGAGCAGTTTTTGTGAAGACACCCTCTGACAATACATGACATGAGTAGTATTCATATGTAAATAAGCCACGTTGGGCAGCTCCTGACCTCTTCTGATTATAAGCTATTGAAAAATTTATTGAAGCTCAGGGAACCTCTTCGCCCAATACGTTTTTGACTCCATGTAGGTTTTCTGCATGCAGTGAGGTACGAAATGTCATTGAATAAATTCAGGAACAACCTATAATCCGGGAAACCGCAGACCTGACGACATGGGGGTTGTTATATTCATCGAACCGTACTAACCACAAAGTCGCCGAGTCGCTCACATTTGGGCGCGAAAGCATATGTATCGGGAGACCTTAAGTTGAAGTCGGAGTCGGAGTCGGAAAAATGCGCAACCTCGCTATCAACGGTTGTTTCAAGAGTTGTAGTTTTTTTAACAAATCCACACAGTCAGCAGCATCGTGGATTGAAATTCTTAAAAGGGCCACGATATTACCACTTTTTGTCGGCGCCACCGGTGGTGATGCATCACTCTCCAATGCGGTACTTTTCCATTCGCCCCAGTGATGGAGAATGAATGGTTACATGCATACCCTAGGAACGAGAGTTACTCTGCATGGGGCGAGATTGATAAGCGGTAGTTTAACAACATTGTCAACAGAGAATATGATAAGGAATGAATGCCGAGCCCCTTTAACACATCTACAGCATTGTCACAAGCGCTCGTACCTCGCATTGACCTGTCACGGCATGCTCAAGGCATCATGGGAAATTTTGGAACTACTTGTTACATTTTCAAGATGGCGGTCGATTCCCCAGTTCATGTCCATGTCTTCTTGGTAATCCCAATATCATCCTTTTCTTCTCAACAATGTGATATCTATGACAATTTCGCACCAGAAATGAAATATCAGTCAATTATTTGCAACGTTTGCAAGAAAAGCCTCATATCGCTATTTTCCTAGGATTTACGTTCGTGGCGCAGTAGATCACGTGATTACACAGTGGAAGGTTCTGATGTGTCCGCGTATTAGTATTTACGCCAAATTCGGCGTGATGCGGCTCGTGCGGACACAGGTTGGTGTGGGACGTAGTGAGCGCCACCTGTGAGACACAATGCACCTACAGGACATAAGCATTATTAGAATATGAACCCACAGGTATGAACCACGTAAAGTTTTTTATCAAACCAACAGCAGGATTACAAATAGTCGGTTATAATTTTTTTTACAAAACCACAGGAGAGTACGTTTTATACTTTAACTAAATGGAAACTAGAGAAGTTTCTGCCACCTATAGCACTTCATGACGGCGACATTTGGTTCTTTGAATGGATAAGTGGGGCTATATTTGTACTTTTATACCCCCGTCATCATTCCCCTTTTCACACCTCACAAGTTTACCGTCAGGAGAAGGGCAGCGGCTTCAAAATAGCACAAAATAAACAGTTCTATCATAAATTTGAAGGTTATATGAATCGCCTATTATATTTGGGCGTGTTCGTCTTTTTCTACAACAAACCGAAAGGGTACATGGACTTTGATATTTATGATACCGTGCGCGGAGAAGTCTGTGGTGAGGTCAGAGTACCCAAAAGTGAACCCTGCTACAAACCGGGAATTCACTACGACATTAAAGCCGGAACAGAAGGAAATATCCTGGTGAGCTGTGACATCAGAAGTCGCGAGTCTTCCACTTTATATGACGTCATAGCATCCAATACATCGGGTCATTTGGACCTACTTCTGACCAATGAAAACCTATTCCTCTACAACAGCCGCCTGTACGCTTCGGAGTTAACATACATTATATGAAGGTGATGACAGGAAAGTTATACGTGTTTTCTCATTTTAGGGAGTATGGATATAAGCCGTTATTGTACGCAATTAAAATGTTCGATCATAGATGCCGCGAATATAGAGAACGATTCTACATAAAAACGAACTGGATTTATTGGTTAGGGCCACCAAGGGTTTGCGTTCTAATCACTCATCCAATTCTGGACCCCAAGGACGGCCTGATGGGGCAGGGGACGGGTAAACTGACATATTTTGAAAGTTATACCAGAATACCATTAATTAATGAAGCTCATATGAAATATATAGAGTTTAATCAGCATGACGGGTCTTTGATGCATTTTGTGGCAATTCATGGGAAATCACGTGACGAACTGGAAACGCTCTCGAGAGTTGAGAAATATCGCCTTTTACCATAATGAAATGGCCAGGGCCATTGTGCTCACCTCTGTGACAGTGTATGATGTGTGAGTAGCCTGGTGATACGCTGAATGGTGAAGGATTAGTGCAGAAACATGGTAACATTTACTACCGATGAGATATGGCGAAAGTCAATTTTTCAAGATGGCCGCCTGGCAGCCATGTTGAAGTCCAATCGAACCGAAATTTGGCATATAAGTAGACGGTACCAAGACACATATTTAGGCACGGTTAAAGCATCCTAGCTCCCACTATTTATGAGGTGTGGGTCGAAGTCCATTTTTCAAGATGGCTCCCTGGCGGCGGCTATAGTGATGAATCGGGATTATGGATCTTTTTTCTTGTGCACATACTATTTCTTATAAGATGGTCTTCTGCACATGTGAAAATTGGTGCAGAAGAAAAAAAACTGGTGCAGAAGAAATTGGTGCACAAGAAATAAATCTGTTAATGGGCCTTCAAATGCACTGAATAAGCAGCAGTCATGTTCCTGATCTGGCAAGGGACAATATTTGCACCAGGAAGATTCACAGGGATGGCTTTTTAAGTCAGCACATGTGCACATGTGCACAGGTGCACAAGATCTCAGACGTCCATTTTGTGAATGGAATCCGCCCTTATAGAAATGTCACACGTCATGTCCTAAAAAAATTCACACGTGCAAAAAATTTTTAGTACATGTGAAATTCCCAACATGTCCAAAAATGGTATATTTTAGTACGTACAAATAGAACATGTGAAATTCAATTCAAACATCTGCAATTCCAATTCGGACGTGTGAAAACATATTTGGACATGTGAATTTCATTTAGGACATTCTATTATGTATGTCCTAATCAATTCACACATGTGAAATTACAATTCGGACATGTGAAAACATATTTGGACATGCGAAATACCAATTCGGACGTGTGAAAAGCATATTTGGACATATGAAATGCCAATTCGGACGTGTGAAACGTAGTTTAGTACATGTGACATTTCTGTAAGGGCGAGCACTTAAGTTGGACATAAATTGCCTCTGCACCTATTTTTTAATGATCACAAAATATGATTCACAGGGTGCTAATATACCGAAATAAAACCACTTGCTTGTGCGCATATGTTCACATGAAAAAATTGAACCACAAGGTCTTGCTGGAGGGAAAAACTGGTGCACATGGCCGATTTATCAACACCATATTTGACGTCGAATCTGACTGAAATTTACCATATATTTATATGGTACCTAGATACATATTTTGACAACGTTAAAACATCGTACCTACTCCTATTTATAAAATGTGGGTCAAAGTCGATTTTTCAAGATGGCTTCCTGGCGGCCATATTTGATGTCCGATCGGGTTGAAATTTGGTGCATTCATGTAAGGTGCCTAGATATATCTTCACACGAAATCGCAACACTCTATGTCAAATAGCAATGAAATGTGCCACCAAACAGTGAATTTTGAACTTTGACCTCTGTGACCTTGAAAAGTAGGTCAAATCAAAAACCCGAGGAGGAACCCACCACAAAAGTTTCGTGGTTCTAGATAACCGCGTTCAGGAGACACGGCCGAAAGAAGGTTTTCACAAAGCGCCCCCTACATGCCAGAGTGTACAAGCAGCAGCGCTAAGTTTCGGTCCAGAGATAGTTTTTACCATAGGGTACCTGTACACCAAATTTAAAGTTTGTAACCCAAGCGGTTTAGAAACGTGCCACCCCTGTTAACGACGACGACGACGGACGACACACCATGGGAGAAAAGTCGCACACAGTGCCCATCACACACTAACAGTCAGATGGCCGCGGGCCGACGCGAGCGCCACAAAAAGCCTTTCTCATGTATCTTAATTGGTCGCTAATTGGTTGTAGCCACCTATTCGTGGTCTGAAATACTAACTCCCGCCGTTTTGAGCCTCGCCAAAAATCCTTTTTTACTCGTCAGCATCCCAGGGAAGTTTACTGTAATTAACATGGAGAGGTAGAGTGTTTTGCAATAATTAAATCGGCGTTTGTTTGATCGGATTTCGTTGAAAACCGCCCGTTCGAGGCCATTTTTTCTGCGACGCCATTTTCGGCGCTGTTGATCCGACGGCCTCCACACAAAAGTATTACTAAAACTGTTCGCTAATGATTACAAACTAAAATGGTAAAAAATCAAAAGATGAGCGCCACACGCATCGGCTAAAATTGAAATGTCGACCGGAGCGGTTGTTTCCATTTCTCAAATTGACTTTGCTTTTGTGCTATTTTTGCCGGGAAATCGGGCGTACTCGAGATTGTTTACATTGGTCAGAACACGTCATGACGCAGCGTCATGAAAATGTACGTGCACGCACAAGGAGGCGTCAATGCATTGAACTCGTTGGCCTGTCATTTTCAGTGGAGGGCTCAGATTTTTCCCAGTTTTTCTGTTAATCTGTACTTTTTTATGGTAAATAAAGGTCAGTTCGTATTTAAGGCCTACTGGTGATATATAGCACATGTTTGAATTTGTTGTCATTTTTTTTCTTTGATTTAGGAAAGGAATAGGCTAGGCCTAGGCCGCTATGACTCATGTCATGATGAATGAGACAGCCAGCCCTACCCTGGCCATGCTTTGATGGGTGATCATCGCGCGATTAAGACTTAGACGCGTGTAACTTCACTAAATGCACACACTTCCACCATGCTTTTGAAGAAGTTACACGCGTCTAAGTCTTAATCGCGCGATGATCACCCTTGGTGAATTCGGCCCCTTATGATTTATGTATGTACTGGTGTCAGAAGAATTTCTAGAGTGACTGTCAATGGAACTAATTCAGTTGTGGTGGGAGTTTGCCCAAATGTCTTCAATGTGGTTGAGTTCACGACAAAGGCACACGTCATATCTCATGTGAAGTGATTTAACAAGAAAAATTATTCTGGTCAACTGTTACCCATTAATTTGAAGCAATGTTTTTTTAGATGGCTGAAATGGTGGAAAAAATTGGGATTCGTTGTCTGCATTTTCACAGTGGCGTGAACAATGGTGAAGATCACTTCAAAAGAAAAGTCCCAATGCTTAGTTTTGATTTATTGATCCCACCAGATTGACAGGAAATGATAAAGGCCTCCATACACTGAATGACAAAAGTCGAAATTAGTCAAAGCTATGCTCAGTTCGATAGCACTTGATCTGGCGACATGTTGAAATATGCCACAAAAGTGTCAGAACAACTGTATCGACTAATTTCGACGTTTGTCATTCAGTGTATGGAGGCCTTAACAAAGACAGATATTTGTTTTGGCTCTTCCTGAGCACGAGTCTACCCACAAATCACAGAATCATCTTGCTTCATTTCCTGTTAATCTGGGATCAACTGGTTCAATAAACAAACTAAGCATTGGGGGTTTTTCTTTGAAGTGGTCTCCAAGCCACTGTGACGACACAGACAATGAATCCTGTTTTTTCCACCATTTTTAGCCATCTAAAAAAACGTTGCTTCAAATTAATGGGTAACAGTTGACCAAAATAATCTTTCTTGCTGCTGTCGTAATCAAAGTCACCATCTCTAAGATGCACACTTTGTGCAGGTTGGTTTCTCAGGGATGTGTGCAGGTTGGTTTCTCAAGTGCTCATCCCCTTTCCTCATTTCCAATACACATCCAGATATCCACTAAGTTCAGTTCATGGAACACATGACAGAACTTTGATTCTGCATTCCATTGCAGTTTGACATTCATAAGAGTAAGACATTCCGATGGTATCCTGTAGGGATTAAATGGTGAGTGCCAGTTATAAATCCTGAATCCGAGATCTCAGCAAGTGCCCTTTTCACTTTCATCAAGCCTGAAAGAAGAAAAGAATATTGTGAGAAATTTAGACGTCTCAGTTTCAATCAAGAGACATATACTGCCACAGCATGGCAAGGAGACAAGGCATATTTAGGACACCCAGCTACAGAGTGACTATAATATTCTAAAACAAAAAAATATAATAGGCCTGAAAGTGTAGATTATAGTAGGCCTATTGCCTGCCCTAATTAATTTTAAAATCAAAATTGAATGACTAAAATACATGTATCATGAATTCAATATTATAGGCCCATCACGACACACTCCGACCGATTTAGCTTTGACCTGCCCAAGGCCAAGGCAATGGATATCCAGCTGGGTAGCACTGTTACATAAGGGCCAAAAGTCCCCAAAGGAGTGAGGTGTCGTCAGTTGGTTTTTGAGGAATGGGTTGGCCAAACATGCTTGCTTCATCATTCATTATTGAAAATCAAAATGCCTTGATCTCAGCCGACTGTGATACACTGTGGACACAATACCAGCACCCTACAGGCAAATATACTGAAATTCGAGACAAAGAAGCCAACAAGTTTCCGCCAGGGGCAGGGTAGGCCTACGCAGCAGCAGGGTAAGCAGTGAGTAGGCCTACCCTCAAAGGAACAGAAAAGGGCCATTTTCTTTAATTTAATTGGGTTTTTTGCTGATTTTGAAGAACTGCATACCCTCAAAAATATTTCTGGCAGAAAACCTGACAACAGCTGTGAAAGTGACAGTGTTACAAATGTACTGTGATGCGCTGTACATACAGCAGTGTATTTTTTGTATACTGCATGAAGTCGCCAGAAAACCACAAATAACATCGGCATCCTTCATACCAATGTTACTGTAGAGGGTTCAATCTGACAATTCAATCGTACTGCACACTCGTAGCTACTATAGGAAGTCATTCTTACTCAGCAGTCCGAGAAATTTGGGGAAATATTTCGCCGTTTTCGACCGACCACACAGGCGGCAGCCATTTTGATTCCTCCTGATTTTCGCCTTCGGGACGATTCGGGAACTTCCGGAGCGGAATCCGTGAAGCGAGATCAAAAATCGCGCTCTTAAAAAGTATTACTTAAATTGTTCGCTAAGTGTATCGTGGTTTTACCAGTACTAATTTATTGAGTAAATTTGTCTTGACAATTATCAAATCTCGGCTGCTGTCGCGTATTAGCGGAGATATTTGATTTTGAACGGCGCGATCCTGCCCCAAAAAGTGCCGATTTTTCTCGGTAGTCGGTCAACTAATGTCTCATTACTCAAAAGAAACTTCGTTAATGGACATAATCTTTGCGTGGATATGTATATTAGACATCAACCTTATGGAATCCGGTTCGGATCATTGAATTTGATTGAATGAGAGTTCTGGGCGTATTTCCGAAGATGGGTAAATCGCGGAAAATGCGCGCGCTAATGAGGTCGTTAATGATATGCAAGGACGTCACGACATACATGAGTTTGACGTCAAATCCGGGCCGCGGCCACCTGACTGCTAAAGTCTGAAATCATCTGGAACTCGATGGGAGGACCCTTTGGTTGTCAGGGAAACCTTGGTATTGTTGGTGAAGTCTTGCTATTGAAATGCGTTTTATTGACAGGAAATATCCAGCCAATCCCATGCCTATGCCTGTGGTAAATTTCGAATCAAGGCCTAGTCGCATGTTCGATACCTGGTTAGAAAACAATGTGCGTTGGACCGTTTGAAGTAAACCCTACATTCATTGTTGTCCGGTTACTAGGGTTTGACTGACATAGGCCTACCGGTCCGCCCATCGAGCTCCAGGTGATTTAAAAGGAGACTCCACTCATTGTCAGCTTTTGAATTTTTATCAATCCATAGAGACTAATGCCATGAATTGTGATGTCACTAGCTAATACTATGACTGCCTAATCCTATTGGCTGTTCCTTCATAAATATGCATTGAGCACATATGACATCATATGTGCTGTGCAATGGTCCCCTTGGGATTCAATTAAAATACTTAAAATGATGAGTTTGCTGATTTTTAAAAAATCTGACATGTTGCAGATATCAATGAATTTGAATGTATTAACGAAATTTCAAAAATTCAGAATTTCACACAATGAGTGGAGTCTCCCTTTAAACAGACTTTTTACAAGGCCCGTATGCGCCAAAGTACACTCAATACGTCAGTGGTATCGGCCTGAACCACTGAAACACTTGGTGCCAAAGTCCGTTTCTGAACACTAGATGTCACTACCAGTGTTGTTGACGAACGCGCTCGACCAACCAGCCAATGAGCGATCAGCTAATAAGGAAATGTTTCATGTTTTCCCCTTGTTGCGTGAAATACAGGTCGCTGATTGGTTGATGACAGTTTGCGCCATCCGTGATTAGGCCTCATCTGTGCCAGTGGTTGAGAGCGTATAACAAGTATTAAGCTCGAGGCCACTCGGGGGGGGGGGGGGCANGGGGGGGGGGGGGCATGTCGATTGAGAGGATCCAGAGGAATCGGAGGAATCAGAGGAATCTGAGAAATTAGGAAGAAAAATCCATGGAATCATTGTAATGATGAAATGTCAATTATCAGTAAAATATTATACAGCATTTTTTTCATCTGTTGATTAGTTTTAGTTAATAAGCGTAGAATTGTTCTGGGAGATGTCTGAATCGGTATGCATGTCACCTCGCGTCTAACTGAGACTGAAGACGGAAGGCGGCGCTGTCGTCATTGCACGTGCATACACGCACTAACACTGATTGCCGTCTCTATCCACTGTCTATGCCAATTTTCACTGCTTCACTTCACTAATTTTATTAGTTTCCAATCACACAATAATTTTTAATCAATACAATAGTTCTCAATCACGCACAATATGCCTGCTAAATGTAATAAGGCCTACCGGTATATGGCTGGGCATTTTATTGCCTTCCTTCTTGCATTGTTGGGCTGCCGGAAAAAGCTGGCCAAGGCGGATAGCCTATAGCCGTTCCAAATCGTGTCTTGACAAAAAAACGGGACACTCATTTAGAAAGTGTGCTTCATCACCTATGATAAGTGAAGGTGAGTGAAGCCATCTAGCGGCGATACATGGAGACTGATCCAGATTGTTCTACAGACCGGATTCCTCTGATTCCTCCGATTTCTCTGATTCCTCTAAATCGACATGGCACTCGGGGGGCGAGTGCTGCACCAAAGAAGATCAGATCAAGGTTTGAGTACGATTCAATTGAGTCGGTCTCAAATTTTGCGTCATGACTGGTATGCACCAGAGAAGATCAGGATCAGTTTCATTGATCTGGTTCAGTTGATCTGAGCTCTAACTATGTACAGCCTTGGAAATTAGTAAATGGACAGTGGAAATGTTGTTTTTCTCAGAACTGGTTGATGATAATTGAATACGGTTTTCTGCATACTAGGCAAATTATCGGGTATTGGTAAACAGAGAAATCAAGAAATGAAGAAATCGAGAACTCCCAAGATCGATTAGTTAGATCTCTGTCTTTCGAGACACGGTGTCTTACCATTTCGCCCGTTCCCAATTCGCCCCCTAATGGTTATTAGTAGGGGTAGCTACCAGTATTTACTGTTAGGGGGCGAAATGGGAAGGGGCGAAGTGGGAATAAACCGACCATATAAATAAAATGTTTAATTAGCATCTTTCCACTCTCAACTTTTGACGGAGGCGGGAGGTTTTTAAAACGTTTTATTATTGAGTTTGAGGATACAACTTAGTATGGTAACCACGGTAATCATCTTCATGAGGACGAATTTGATTGGATGTCATGCACTGAAATATAGAGGGCGCCACAAAGAATGACCTTGACCTTTGAAGTGACCTTGACCTAACTAAACCCCAAAATAGGGCGTTACTCTATCATCTTAGTTCCAAATTCCATCGCTAGGGGTGGAAAGTCGCGGATGATCACTCGGGAGTACTCGGGCATCTTCGGAACACTTCGGAAATGTTCGGCAATTTCCGGATTTTCCTGCGGGAGCTATCGGTCACTCCCGTGGATTTGCCACAGGAGCTATAAAAGAAATCACTCCCCCGGTGCCTCTCGGGGATGTGATTCACTCCCACTATTTCAAAGTCAGACAGAGGAAACACCGAAACATGTCAGAACCACAGGGTATCAAATTAAACGTCAAGGGTGTGAGTGGTCTTTGGGGAAGCGGGTGTAACGTTTTTCAGTATGGCCGCTTTTCTGTGTCATTTCCATTGTTCGGAACACACTGGGAAACGGTCTCGCTGTTTCTGTGTGTCCTTCATTGTCAAGTCGCGGCTTGCCGTCAATCTGTCGTAATGTCACACTGGCACACGGGCCTCACTGAAAAACCACTGTGGTCAACGTACACCATTGACGACAGGAGTACACAACATAGACGAACTTCCGGTAGCAGACGCTAATTTTTCCAACGCAGTTTTTGGTGATACACGTTGCATGAATCGATCAATAACTGTCAGGGGTTCGACTCAATAATACGCTGTATCAAATACACCATCTTGCGTAACCTATGTTCAGGTTATTTTTCTTGTATTCAATTTTAAACGCGATATGACTTTGGCGTTGTCAATGAAAGGCCCTTCCTTGTGAACATCGGGAAATTTTGACCATGGAGTCCCAAGGTGAAGGAAGTCTGGTACGTATGATTCATATTGTCGAGGGAAATAACCTGCACTGTGAAGATTTCCGCGAGAATTTGGCCAAAAATGTTCTGAATCTGCTATAGCCGTACACCCATTGACACCATGAAAAATACGCATATACGCCAATTTGGTGTACGCATAGACATGATGAAGGCAAAAAAATTGGAAATAGCATCCCGATAACTGGTGCACATTGGATTTTTCAGGGGCGATTGCCCTATATATATTAATCTCCTTGAACTTTATTCACAGGAGTAAGGTAATCACTTCGGTGAAATCAGTTCTGTCGACGATTGCACTTGAGCTTGCTTCTTTTTTGATGTACGGAACCTGCCGAGGGTGCTGCAGTGTTTGCATCGCAATCGCTATTTCATTTTCAATGAAAATATGAGGCGTAATTTCGCACGATATTTCAATGCAGCCACTCATATCGGCGTAGTAGTCCACTAGAAAACAGGCTTATGATACCATCACTATCAAACTTTCCCAAAAGTTGAAAATTATTTTTCTCTTAATTATTTCTGTGTCAAACAGAATATTTAAGTGCCTTTTACCCGATATTACCTAAGATAAATGGAGAAAACTGGGTTTTTAAAGATCTACTTTTACCATGTAACCCCGCGCTGATTGGTCAATTCCTGGCACGTGACCTGCATCCTTTTTGTTGCATACTTATTTTCTAAGCAGTATGCACCGGCTACTATCGCCAGTTACGTCTCGGCTGTTTGCTTTGTTATGAAAGTGGGCTGGTCACAATGACCCTTCCTCTAGCTTTGTAGTTAAGAAGCTCCTTTGGGCTGCACAGAATTTAAGGAGCAGTTAGATACCCGCCTGCCTATTACTCAGGCGATTTTGGTCAAATTGTTATCAGCGTTGCCCCACGTCTTACCGGGTTATTCGAAAACCCTGGACTGAGAAATACTGGATTGGATTGGATTGGATTCGATTGGACTGTGACTCACTGTTCTCCACCACCTGGGCCGTATTCATGTACATCTAAAAAACAAAAGACACCGATCACATATCAGTGCCAAGTGTTTCAATTGTTTGTTTGTAGGCCTATACTACTGTTCTTAGCCGGGGTAGTGCATGGTTATGAGGAGGTTGGCCTATTGAAGTCTGGGTTGGATTTGTATCTAACTGAAGTCCTTTTGGCTTGTGACTTGTAAAATCTCAAAGAATGCCGTTATTCCAGGGACCCTCAGTGACATCAAGCGGAGCGCCATGAGCTCATGGTCATTCTTCAGCCAGCTTTCGATGGCGTGTCGGGTTTGTGAAATGTGGTTGCAAATGGGTGTCCGAGGCCAGGTTGAGGGTGCCCCCCCCCCGCAGGGTGAAGGCGGCCTAAGTTTCCCACCCACCCTTCAGAGGTGATCCTTGGTAGTCTATCATCCATTCCCCCAGGGAATGTTCGATCTCTCCCAATACTCCTCATGCGAGATGATAGATGTCACTGAGGATCTCCTTCGATCACATGCCCCATTTATCAGAGTCCTTTTAATTTTAATTGATATTGCCTGGCTGTGTGTCTTGAGCTAATTTAGTAATAACATGCCGACAACGCTCGCCGGCGACAGGTACGTGGCGCACAGGTGACGCACTGACGGCGTATGATCACTCTCACAACCCAGGGTCTGCCCCTCCCCTTAGTCGTGCATTAGGTGCCCAGGATAGGGACACAACTTTCCTCAATCAACCTAGACTTGATCAGTGATCAGTTCTACTGCGAAAGTTGGCAGCAGCACATGGTGGAAAACAATGCAAACCTGAAATAACATCAGAATTTGATGGGCATGATGGACATTTTTTTCAAGACGACCTTTGATGAACTTCCTCCAACAACGTTAACCGAACTCCATCATACCATTTCACGAGTTTCATTCAAAAGCTGATAATAGGTGGTGATTGGCAATTTCGCCCTCTGCCACCGTTTTCATTCAGATTCCTACTTCCTTATTTCAGAAATGGTGTCCCGTACCACAGAGTATTGGCCTAAGGTGAAGAGGCATGATCCACCGAAGTATAAAGCATATTTTTCGAGAAACAAAAATCACTATCAAAGGCAAGGAGGGATGCCCTGTAATCTCAAATGAATCAAAATAGGCCACCAAAATCGGCAAAAGAAAAGCACGAGAAAATTTTAGCACAGGCTAGGATACGGCAGGCGAAATTCAAAATTAGTCACAAGGATGACCCCCCCCCCCAAACTGACTGTTAACCCTTTCGCTACCGGATTTATTTGAAAAGTGGTACATTGTGCATCATGAATTTCGCCTGTGTTGACAAAAAGGCGCCTGGCTCCACGAAATTGCAGCCAAAACTGGCTCATTCTGGAGGCAACGCATCCTGAGATCTTAGGTTATTTACGGTCGCACCCTCCCTCAATGCCCTGAGGAAATCCACCCCGTTTCGGTGGGGAAGAGGGCTGTTCCCTCGTGTGTACTCGCCAGTTGGTAATTCACGAATAATCCATGCACTGCAGTAGGGGAACGCCACTTGATGTAACATACCAAACACCGTGCCTATAGTGCTGCAACGTCTGCACACAGATCTGGTGTTACGAGTTACCGGGCACCAGGCAAATAGAACTGTATCTCATTCCATAATTTATGCACGCTGTCGAATGACAGCTGCCCCAAACACTGAACTGGATCCACAGGAGCTTGTCCACAAATACATGAATAAAAAACATTTTATCACTGTTTATTGATCACCCTGTATATCGTGTGTACTAATGTACACTACACACCCCCCATACACTATATACACAGACAAGGACACTCACTCGATTTGACACGTCGCCAAAATCACTCTTTTTTATCCACACCGAATCTCCCTAAAAAGCAAACCAGTACGTTTGTTGAAGGTAAACATCATATCCAGTCATATGAAACACAAATTTTGGGCAAAAAATTCATTCAAGCCATCAAAATCGAGGATTTAAATCTGATCACGGCTCCCAGGACATCCGTCCGGACAACATGCAATGGTTTCTCCTCTGACGTGACCTAGTTTCTTCGGCATCACTCGGAATCGTCTTCCGCAAACTCCGCGTGTTGTCCGGACGGATGTCCTGGGAGCCGTGATCAGATTTAAATCCTCGATTTTGATGGCTTGAATGAACTTTTTGCCCAAAATTTGTGTTTCATATGACTGGATATGATGTTTACCTTCAACAAACGTACTGGTTTGCTTTTTAGGGAGATTCGGTGTGGATAAAAAAGAGTGATTTTGGCGGCGTGTCAAATCGAGTGAGTGTCCTTGTCTGTGTATATAGTGTATGGGGTGTGTGTAGTGTACATTAGTACACACAATATACAGGGTGATCAATAAACAGTGATAAAATGTTTTTTATTCATGTATTTGTGGACAAGCTCCTGTGACTGGATCATACCTTCGTGTTTTGAACCTATTGATAGGTAGTCATTATGTACATAATCCGTGAGAACTATTTTGACGCGAAGTTAATTCAGGAATAGTCAAAAATTCACCGAGTTTGTCAGGGAATCGAAGTGCGATTTGTCCTATCTTCACAACACGAAGTGGAAGCCCAGCTCTAATGAATGACGTCACTGCATGAACGCGATGCTGATTTCTTTCGCCAGTTTCCCCAGGAAATCAGGCCGATGTCCTCAGGGCATAGTGCGAGTGAGCGAGCGCGAAGCCCTGGGATTCTCAGGATGGAGGCAACGAAATGGGCCACGACCTCATATAGGTTTGCTTGTTACAAAATGTCTGTGAGAGGAACAGGCCATAGCCAAAGATGCAAATTGTGGCGAAATAGTTACATTCCGCCTACGTTTTCGTTCTAACCATTACTCATATCCCCTCGTACGGGCACACAGCTGGACTTTTTGATTTTGCACCTTCCAGTCCCTTTCAAGGAAAATATATCGGGTACCTCACAAAAATTGCACAAAAATTGCTCATAATTTGCCATTGACACAAAAATTGCTCATAATTTGCCATTGACACAAAATTAATTCCCATAAATCAACATAGACAAATCCACTTCAAAGGACCGTTTCTTAATTCTGCCCAAATCCCTTCTCCGCACTCATTTACCTATATCAACTCTTATAATATTTCAGAAACACCAACCAGGAAGAGCACATCCGAGAATGATGCGCTCAAACGATACATCTGGCAACACCAAATACGTAAGTTTCGAACTGCAACTAAGTGGCATCGACTACAAACATGTAGTCTGTTTCAATCCAGAGAAATTCGGCAACAGTCTTGCAAACTTTTCGGCAAATGCAACACCCGTGGAGGTAACCAATTATTCCTTTACCCAGTCCAGAAGTTAAGACACAACCGAGAAAGACATAAAATTGGCCAACAAATCGGAAGTTAATGCACTGGCTCAGACACTCACATTCAGGTTTTGTCAGCCATCGGCAATCATAACCAAGCTCAAGGATATCGAAAACTTCCAACAAAATCAGAAGATCAACGTCGAAGTTGTTGTTGTTGCCCAGAATGATTATGTGGAAATCAAAAATACGTCATCTGAGCCACTTCAACTGGCCTAGAACGTTGTCGCTGATTTAACCGCATTAGTTGAACTTGCAGCATGGGGAGACCACATCGACGCCCTCAATCACAACGAGAGTTACCTACTGAGGAATGTCTCGGTCAAGATGTTCAATGACAAGACTCACAAACTATCATCACACCAATACCTCCAATAATGAATCATTTGAAAATGGAAACAGTTACCATGAATGCGGAGCTAATTGGTATTGATGTGTCATTGTCCTACAAATGCACCACATGTGCAAAGTCCAATACTTACATAGGCTCGGCCACCCATCCGCTGTTTCGAATCTGGGGATCGAACAAGCGTCTGGGTCATAACGCCACTTTTTCTGTTACGAGCAGACCAAGATCCTGGTCTGGATGCTGATTGGCTAATCAGGGACAGAGCTAGTCATTCATTCCCATCCGCCGATTCCTCCCATTTGAAAATCACAATCCGGCTGCTGATTGGGCAAGAGAAGTGATCATGTGACCTCATCATGGCGACGACCACATAATGTCAGTTGGGATTTCTCGACCTCGTCTACCACACGGATACACAATTCCTGCTTAGTTTTCAGCCTGATATTCAACTCCAATAAGTTGATTCTGTCCAGTAAGCTGTCTCAGATCACTTCACCGATCGATTCATTGCCAGATTCAGATATTTTGGAAGGTTGTGAGGTGAAATTTTATCCATCAATGGAAGCAGCCATCTTATGTCACGTGACCTGCTACAGCATTACGCACAATGCAGTGTATCACAAGAATAACGGCGTTCTGGCCAGACTTTTGTGTAGCAGTACTGCGGAACGAAACGGCTGGTTGCGCGAGACTAATACTTACACTGAGACCACTTTAGCTCGTTGCCAGTACTGCAATTCACAACAGAAACGGCAGAAATGAGATAAAATATATGAGTCCAGAGCAACTCTCCTTGATGGCGAACACTGCCATCATCTCATATTTTCACGTAGTTGCTTGTCTGATGTAGTAGACGGCAACAAATCGGTAATGCGTCCAAACTCAGACCACAGTGAGTTCTACCCGCCACAAGGAGATGTTGAAGCATTTCTCCTCAATTATGACAGCAAGTTCACTGTTGAGTTCTGTACAAAAACAAATACTATTGTCTCATTTACTCCCTGTGATACGCCCGATTAATTCCATTTTGAAGATTTCACTGTTGTACCTGTTCAGGTTCTGCTGTTTACGTATACCATGGAGGTGGCTTGTACTGATTCATGACAACATGCAAGTAAGATCCAAGTGTTTCTTCTTGATGTAACAAGTATCTTCCAGGTGTACTCTTTGTTTATGACGTGAAAGCCATACCCAAGTTTTACTGTTTCTTCACAAAATACAGATTCTCATTTTTGAGTTGTAATCTTTGTAAAAGTCATTTACGTTTAACTGCTTCTGTTCACTGATGTCAAAGGCATATTTCAGTTCTACCTTTTGTTGATTACATAATAGAAGTCATATCCAAGTTTGACCATTTCTTCACTTGTTTGAGTTGTGGTGTTTGTTGAAGACAGAGAAATTGTTTGTGAAGTTTTATGTTTCTTCACAATGTTCAAGTGATCATATGCAAGTTGTAGTGATTATTGATGACATATAGAAGTCGTTTCCAAGTTTTACAATTTCGTCACAATGTCAAAATCATCAGGTCATGTTCAACGACTAGGATGTGTATTACTTTGTCAAATGTATGGTGCAAATGTGTGCATTTTGTAATATCCGACTCACACAATGCTCACCCATTTCAAATACAGCCCATTATGTTCAAGTTGTAATGTTTGTTGACAACACAGATGTAATATCAAAGTGTTTGTTTCTTCCTAATGTCAAAGTAATGTTCAAGATCCATTGTGTCTCACAGGTCGGCCCTAGGCGGCGCTGGATATATACGCACCAACCTGTGTCCGCACGAGCCGCATCACGCCGAATTCGGCGTGTTTTTAAATACGCAGGCCGAATCACAACCACAAATGGGTGATCACGTGATCTACTGCACCACGAAAGTAAACCCTAGGAAAATAGCGATATGGGGCTTATTTCTTGCAGACTTTGCCAATAATTGACGGATTTGTCATTTCTGATGAGAAATTGTCACAGACATGACATTGTTGAGAAGAAAAGGATGATATTTGGGATTTCACCTCGGCAGCGATTAAACTGTCACTGCACTGTAACGTAGTGTAAACGTATGTGACGACGCACCAACGAGCTGCCATTGGCTAACATGACATGTACAGCATCTCACACAAAATAGGCCTACGTATATCGCAGGCCGGAGTGGACACAATTCATATTTAATGTCCACATTAATTCCGATTTTATGTCCACACTAAATCAACCAATCGCAGCTGAGTTTTTAATGTGGATATAAAATCGCACTACTTATTTAATGTCCATATAAATTCGTATTTTATGTCCCCATTAAATCACGAATTAAGGTGGCGGTGGTGACTACTAGTCACCACCGCCCTAGCCCGGCGTATTTTCCCGCTGAATATGGAAATGATTTGAATGAATTTATTCATGGCCTCAACCGCAGTCGGTCACAATCATAGTCTGTTTCAATATTATTTGTCAAGTATAGTTCTTAGGCATGTTACGCCCGGGATGGTATTGCGCAATACCTCTTTCCATTAGACCACGCCGCTCGCTGACAATAG
>NMRB01002704.1:4828-60938 GCA_002633025.1 Notospermus geniculatus
GTTTGTTTACATTTTTGGTGGTACCTTCCATAGAGAGTGAATCTAGCCTCCAGGCAAAGCCGTGCTCCAGCCATATGCAACACCTGTGCAAATATGCGAATGTAAACACTGGGGACGAGGTTCCATTAAAAATTTGTTAAAATGGGTTAATGACGTTTTCAAATTCAGTAGGTCAAGATGTACATTTTGTACTATTCCCATTGATTTTGAAGCGGCAGAGTTTGCAGAATACGCCTCCGAAGTTTGGCTGTCTAATGCACTTCCCATAAAACTACAGTCCTTCCTTTGCCTTTTTCTCAAAATGGTGCTTGATATCGATAACCAACAGTCATGGCGCCACAACAAACCCCGCGAGCCATTCACTTTAATACCTGTTTTGATGTGATGGGTCGCAAATATGGAAATATGTTTGGTTTTGACATTGCAAGCCAAGTTAGTGTCTGTTGTTCGAAGTAGATGTTCCGATGGCGCCAACAATGACGTCATAACAGTTACGGTGCTGCCATCTGTAAAGTGCCGGCATTCTACATTTGCAGCATAGAGGACAACACAACAGATTTTTTTTCATATGAATTTCCAATTTATTGGACCAGAGCACACGCAATACATGGGCGTGCAGTCAATGCACGTAGCAAATGTACAGCAATGTACAGACACTGAGCAGCGTGGTCAGGGCCAAAAAGGGCGACGGTGTCGATACAAATGCCTTCTAATACCAAAATTAACTGTAAAGGTTGCAACTTAACTTACTCAAAGGGTTGAGAATTAACTCATGTTGCCTTCTGTTGTTCTGGTATCATGACTTATTCTGTGATAAAATTGAAAAATTGGGAGAGGAATTCGGAAACGATGTACAAAGCAAGGCGGCCGGATTGCAACTGATGAGTATGCGCAGTAGGCCAGAATAACACAGTTTAGTGGACATTCCTTAACATAGGTGGCAGCACCTGACTGAGACTGAAGCAGAGAGGTTCAGAAGGCTCGTCATCAACAGACACAACAGGCGGTTTTTATTGCTATGCCACGAGTGGCTACAGTTTTCCCGTCCTCCGCAGACGAGGCACAAGCTGACGATATAATATCGCCAACTTACGTGGTATTGGTCATCCTGAGAACATCAAGGGTTCTTAGCGCTCACTCCCTTCGTCACCGCGCACAAACCCCTGAGAGAATTCGCTGTAATCGGTGGAGTATAGACGCCCTTACAGCAAATGTTCACCACCCCACCGCCCCACCCTAAGTTGGCAGGTAATTGATACACATCTACACAGGTTTGAACAAAGCTGACTAAGCAGGTCAACATGAAATAAACTCCAGCGTTGTATCCAGTTTCGCGACATGGCCTGAAAATGATATAGGCTACATCCTGTGCGTTGCATGTAGGCTAGGCTGAACTCAACTTGGGTTGAAATATCCTCGGAATATCCATATCCACTCAGGAACAATGAGAAATTCAGCGATGTTTCTATTCAACTATACTTCCCACACCTCCTGTTTGCACATCGTTTCTTTATTTCAGATTTACGTGTAATGTTGGGATCCAGCTCATTACACTTCTGGTAACTCGGCTTGAAAGTGCAGGTGTAGCAGTAAAAAGTGCCCCCCTGTAAAAAGTGTCCACTTCTATTGTTGAATGACGGAATAAGCGGCATGCGTATAGAAAACAATTGTCAGAGATTAGAATGTAACAATAGGATCTTTTGTTCCCCGGACAGTTTTTCCTAGGACATTCTTTCCTTTCACACCTGTCTGAAGAAGGCCCAAGTCGGGGTCGAAAATTTGCGAATTTTCTGGAGGACGACTCCTTTTATTATATCATTTTGTGTGTCGCCTTTTGTGCTCTATTTTTGAGATAAAATCTTTGAATAGGAATATACTTAAGCAGCAATTAGTCAAATGATGAGGTGTGATGAGGAGAGAGTATTTCATGGAGAAAATATCCCTAGTATTAGTACAGTACAATAGGCCTACTGTCTAGGCCGATTAAAGCCGACCTATCCGCACAAAAAGCCCCCATGCGACGAGCAAGAGAATTACAAACGCCCTGCAGACACCTCAATCGAAGGCTCAGAACAGGATATACCCCACGACGCCAGGAGGGCGCCACCTTATTCGTCTTCAGGCAACAGAGCTGTCAACATCTCCGTATACCTCCATCTGGTTCTCACCAGTCTATCTGGCCTGACAGCCATCTAGCCTGGTTCGAATCCACCACATTTCCCGTTTCTGAGGTGGTGAAAGCCTCAGCCAATCGTCGGGGCGCGAAGGAAAATCGACGCGCCAATCAAAATCCGTGTTACAAATTCAAGCGTGAAGAGCAAAGAAAGTGTCCAACGGTGATTTGTTTCGCAAGTTCTGATTGGCTCGGAGGCGGGGTCAAGTAGGGGTCAGGTTCATTAATAATTTATACATTAACGGAAAAGATGACACGATTCGGACAAGGCTAAAGACGGAGTTCATACGGAGTCGATAGTCTTGTTTGGACAAGATGTATACCTCTCACACTACTCAAAGAAAAAAAATTGTACTCATTTATACTTATAGACGCGATTCGATCCGTCGATCTTCTGATTTGTAATCCACCACTCTATCCACTCGGCCAACGAGCCAGCTGACAGAAATATGATTTGTGTTTGTCATAGATGTAGACCTTCGAAATAATACTACGAATAAGACAAAACAAGAGAAGACTTCCAACAAGTTCGGTGGCCGAACGGGTAAGACGGTGGAGCAAAGAAAACAGGGCACGGGTTCGACTCCCAGCTGGGTCAAATTTTTTTCTTTCAGAGAATTGTTCAGCAGGAGCTCACCAGAGGATGTTGACACATCTAAAGCTCGAAGACAAATAAGGTGGCGCCCTCCTGGCGTCGTGGGGTATATCCTGTTCTGAGCCTTCGATTGAGGTGTCTGCAGGGCGTTTGTAATTCTCTTGCTCGTCGCATGGGGTTTTTTTGTGCGGATAGGTCAGCTTTAAGGATACACGTAGAGAATTAGTGCCTGATGTGGTGAATTAGTGCTAAATCCGTGAAAGTGAACAAAAAGCCGACAACAGCATTTCGTTACATATGATGTGGTGTAATGAAGGGAGTAGTCCATAGAGAAAATGTCCCTAGTGCTCGTTGTCACAAGGCGTATTAAGGTTACAAGCAATGGAGAAGAGTGTAAAAAGTTCTAAATGTACAGATGTGCCAAAATCTTGAAAACCAAAATCACTTCGGCAGCACTAAGTAACTTGAGGTAAACTTTGACTCAGTTTGAGGAACCACCAGGATTCAAGATTTGGGAAAAGGGGGGGGGGCTGACAAATCAACTTTTCTTCTCCACAAGGTGGACATCTATTTGAATCATCCACATATATTCATGTTCACAAAATCATTGTCTTTAATTTAACAAAGATTTCAACAGAATTGAGCCATGCAATATGAGTGTATTCTAACATGTACAATTTTATATACTATGCATATATGCATAAAGAGTGTGAACAAAATCCTCTTTTTGCTGTGCGGAACATTTCCCTCTCCTTAAATGCTCACATATTCTTGTGCAGACAACAATTACCATCAATATGGTGAAGTTTGAATAAAATTGGCCCATACATAAAGCTTCCGCTTACAGCACTTTTACATATTTAGCAAAGTCAACTTTCTCCCCCAACCAACCATGTTGGAATTCAGTTCCAATCAAACTAGACCAAGTTCAAGTATTGTTTTAATACACAATGGTATACAATCTCAAAGGCAAGTTCAGTCTGTATACACGTACACTACAATAGTGAACCATTCACACACTGACCAAACAAACACTCTTCACAATCATGTGCTAATTAGGCATAATCATGCCTATTGGTGTATGCAGTGAGCAGTGGGAGTGTGTGTTCCTCGTGAACAGCCTTCCTGGCTGATTATACACAGGGGTAATTAAGGGTAATTAAGTTACAACCTCAGTTTGAGTAAAGGAAGAATTCGTCATGTTAACAGAAAAAAAGTTTAACGTCTTGCCGTAAAATCTTACAACAGAAAACAGTCAGGTTTAGACCTATGTCCTGGGTCCTGTCCAAAAAGTATCATAAACGTCAACGTTAGTGGTATACCGAACACTGTCCTGATTGAAAATACTAGGACAGACGCAAGCAAATGCATAAAACCATCATGGCGCTCGCTGGTCTATATTTAGCTCGGGGAAGCCCCGTAGGCAAAATAGCAATTGCATCACCGTTCACTGCCCGTTTCAGGCATTTAGCTTGCATGGGTTAGGCAGCAGTAAGCTGTTTGCCTTCTTTCATTCACCTGAGCTTAAAGCCAACTTTGATCTCAAGCAAAAATCTACGTTTTCCTGAAATTTACTCATGATTACGAGGTCATCATGATCATGATCATGCCCAAGTTGGTGGGAGCCGCCATCTTGTCAAAATGTGAACATGACCCACTTTTGCCATTGGAGCTTGTAGAATGACGTCACTCTCGTCGGAATTCCGCCGTAAGATCATTTGATTTCACCGGTCTTCGAATGCAAGCTGCCCAGAAGACCGGGTACCAGTCTACGTTAGTGGTTACGGGACAGTTTCTTGACCACACATATTCACTTGTCCTTTCACTCTTGATCGACTGTAATGTGGAAATGTGTAATTTAAACAATAAGTTCGCCATATTTTGGCCGATTTGTCAGAAAAGAAACGCAAAATAATGGCAGGTTGTAGCCCATGACATCATCAATCTCCAGAAAGAAACTTTATTTGCAGTTAATCTCCCCCCCCCCCCCAAACATCTGTCTTCCGAAACTAATTGTCGGGTATAGAATAATTATTGTCCCCTGTACTATCATTTCAGCTATTGCCAATAGAATTCAGTGGAGGTGCACTCCACCGCAATCCGCGTCACTATATAAATGTTCCTCGAGTTTTTAACGCAACAACACAGGGCAAGCCATTTACTCTGCAGTACACCATTCGAAGTCTGCAATCCTGTTGATGAGGTCGAGGACTTTTGCTGGCACGGATGCTGGCCCCCTCTTTCCCTTTGTCAGCTGAACTTTGGAGCCCCTTTCCGGGTTGATCATGAGGAAGCATCTGAAATGGATGATAAAAGGTGTCATGTCGTCAATCCCCCTTTACTCAAAGTTGAGGTTTTATTCCAAACCCTAATCACCCTTAATTACCCTTCCTCATCTGTTGTACAGCAAGCCATGAAGGCTGTTCACTTGGAACACGCACTCCCACAGCTCACTGCATAAAGCAACAGGCGTAATTAAGTCTAATTAGCATATGTGTGGTGCTGGGAAGGTGTGAAGAGTGTTTGTTTTGTCAGGGTTGACTGTTCCATTTTTGCCTTTTGAGTTTAATCATTGTATACCACTGTGTATTAAAACAATACTTGACCCTGTTCTAGTTTGATTGGAACTGAATTCCAACATGGTCGTATGGGGAGAAAAAGTTGACTTTGATGAGAAAAAAATTTGCTAAAAATGTAAAAGTTATTTTGCTCTAAGGAAGCTTTATTTATGGACCAATTTTATTCAGACTTGGTCAAATTAATGATAATGCTTGTCTGCACAAGAATATATGAGCACTGAAGGAGGGGGAAATAATCCGCACAGCAAAAAAGAGGATTTTTGTTAACACTCTTCATGCAGAGTCTATGAAGTTGTAAAATGTAAGAATATAGGTCAGTTGTAGGTCTACTCATATTGTAGCAAATGGCTCAATTTTGTTGAAAGCATTGTTAAATTGTAGACAATGATTGTGCGAACATGAACATATGTGAGGAATGCAAATAGATGTTCACTTGGTGGAGAAAAAATTGATTTGTCAGCCCTCCTTTTTCCTTTTCCCACATCCTGAATTTTGCACTACTGGTGGTTCCTCAAACTGAGTCAAGTGGCCATATGAATAAAGACTTAGTAAATGCTTTTACTTGAATTTTGCAATGCAAATGCACCAGGCAATGCTGTACAAATCTGAAGTAAAAGCAATTGTTAGTCTTTATTCAAATGACCCTTGCACGAATTATTCCTCCAAGAATGACCCAATGTCGTTTACCTCAAGTTACTTAGTGACGCCAAAGGATTTTAGCACTTCTCAAACATAACTTTTTACAGTCTTATCCATTGCCTGTGGCCTGCAAAGTATTGTGACAAAGAGCACTCTGAACATTTTCTCTATGGATTACTCTCCTCACCACACCTCGCTCCCATCATAATGCAGTGCCTTTAATTTTCAATGATTTTGGTACTACATGCACTCCACCACTTCTGGCTTAGTCCAGTGAATGTAATCTAAGTAGGCCTATGAAGTGCTCAACTAACTAGGACTGAGGACATTTGCTCCACGAATTACTCTCTTCTTTACACTTTATCAAATGGAACAGAGTGCTGCTGAAATCCCTGCTATTCAAAGATTTTGACACTATTTCATCACATTTTTAAGGTCACACTCACACTGTCCCACAAAACTTCCCCTCTCCCACACCACCATTGCACCTCAAGACAGTGGGCCCACATACTATGATTGACAGCACCAGCACAGCCAATCAGGAAACACTTGGTTCATTCATACCAATTGTATTATAACAGCTGAGGGGGTATAGTCACTGTGAGGAATAGCACAGATGAGTGAATGCTTACAAAAAAAATGTTGTAAAATATTTATTTGTCGGTGGATTTTCTTCGTTGTTGAAGTATTCTGCTAGTGAGAGCATTTGAAATAAATTGATACTGGTTGAATTTGAAACATATTGCAAGAAAAGTGACTTTGACACTTCAGCCAGGTCCTTAATTAGGGCTAATTAGGGTTCTTATGTCACTGTTTTTACACCTATGGTCTTAATTGCTACCCCAGCGGCCCTTTGATCTTTGGGGTAAAACAGTCAAATTGAGTAAAGGGAGCATTTACAGCATGTGTATAACGTGGTCGTTTCAAATTATTTTTCTCCTGTTAGTGTTATTACTATATTGGATTCATTTTTTTATCAGAGAGAAAAAATATTCAGTTTCTTGTAAATTTGTAAGTTTGAATTTCGGACCTTGTCAACCCATGACCATCCTGGCAATTTATCCAGTGCTTCATACTGCTGACCTAAAATACCAACACTGCCAAACTGCACCAGAAAGCCCTTGCCTTGTAATTTGAAAATGTGGTGCATACTTTTGCACAAATTCCAGATTTCCGGCTGCTGCTGTTGGATAGGACATATTAAACACGTAGTACGCTGCCATCATGCATGCCAAGGCCTCCAAAGAACTGGAGAATGGTTGGATGATGACTTGTCAGCAAGGAGCATGGGACCTAAAAGAGTAAATTTATCAAATTGACCTCCAGGGTCATTCTGTTATCCATGGTAACTATATCTTTTTTCATTTGAAGTGAAAAAACACAGATGATCGTTGGTGAAAAATTGATGACAGTGATATGCAGGATAAAGCGATAAAATTATCACGCCTTGAAAGCTCATCTGAAATTTGTTTCATTAACACCTGGAGATAAATGAAAATAGGCCTACTTACCACAAGAGATGAGGACGACATGATTCGGTAAATTCTCATCGCCATTGGATAGCAGATCTGCTGCAGTAACTGTTTCCTGAGAACAAAAATAGAGACTTGTGAAAGAGAAGTACTGGTATCAATGCCATATTATTTCATAGAAAGTAAAGTCGTCAGTTTGGGATGTTCTCCATTTACCCAGCCTTCATCTTCTGGTAAAAAAATGACTTCGTCCATTGGATTTGGCCCATAGATTATGTAATTTCATCGGAGTAAAAGTGGAAAATAAGTCTGGTGAGTAAGACATTATATGAAAATGGTTAGTGATAAAACCCGGAATGAAACGAAACGAAATGAAATCATCGAAATGGGACTCGCAAGGAATTTGAGAATCAACGTATGCCTAATTAAGTGTCATTATGTTGCAGACGTATGCTTTCGCCTTGAGATTGACGTGTTTTTTTTTCGACATACCACACAAAATCAAATTGAATTATTATTTCAAAATCAATCAGAATCATCATGTACGCAATTCCCTTCGGTGCTCCTCAAGTTACCGCCAGTTTTGTTTTGCGTTTTCTTCACTCATTCGGTTGGTGCATAAAGCAAGCGTCAATGTTTGTACGTTGATCGGTATTACAAACAATATGATAATGAAACGAAAATAAATTGATGCAAATCATGCCCATTTCGATAATTTCATTTCGTTCCGTTTCGTTCCGGGTTTTATCACTAATCATATGAAAATATAATTCGCTTTGCTTACCTCTTTCTCCAGAAACAGACACTTGTAGTCTTCTTTCAGAAGTTTGGCCTGCAGCATGAAGACGCCTGGAATGGTTGCCTTCATGTGTCCATTCAGGCATTCCTGTCGTTAGCTTGCTTGATGCGGGAAATGACAAGACGAGCACCTTTATCAACTTGAATGGGACATTAATCACTGTCAGCAAATCTCATTATCTTTGGAGCTTTCTCTCTCAGACTGCATCCTATCGTAACAGTTAAACCCCATCAGCTGATCAAAATGCGAAAATATACCAAACTTTGTACAAAGGTATGGGTAACCATCTTTCACAGCTTTAATGGGCACTCCAAAATTAACTGGCGTTGAAACGAGTACCGGTATGTCTTCACCATGGCTTCTTGTGCTGTTTTCCGGTCAGGAGCAGGATCATTCATAATGTCTTTAAGGAACTTGGTGTTCGATTTTACATCATCATCTTAAGGTGACTCAGAATGGCGTTCGCTGATTGGGCGACTTTCTTTCTTTCGCCTCTTACCCAGGAAATGTCGGCGAATTCTCTTAGGGATTTGTGCGCGGTGACGAAGAGAGCGAGTGGTAAGAACCCCTGGTGTTCTCATGATGGGTATTGGTAGGCCTATTCAATTTTTCAATCAGGGCCGAAGCCAAAATTTATTGGCCCTGGTAAGTATGAAAGACGCCATCTCAGGCTTTTATTTGCCTTGCAACGGTACGGTACAAAGCATCATGGCTTCCTGTCCCATGCGACCGACGAGCCAGGGATTATTAATCCCATGGCCCAGGCTGGATTCCAACCAGGTGTAATGAATGAGAATGTCTTCCGTATGAGAGTGCCCGCTTTATTGTGTGGCGGACACTCAAAAATATAGAGGCATGTTCATCAGTGCCTCCCCATTGTCACGTTGTGGCATCATCCGTCAGTCTTTTGTTGGGGCAGTCTCTAAAAGCACCTATCACCTACCACCATTGGCAAACGGTGCAGTGAAAAATATTACACCGGATCTGTGGACCCCAAAAGAGAAGATGACGGTGGCGGTGTGGCCACGCGTCTGTAAACCCATTTTCTCAACCCAACTTTTGATTCCTTTTAAACTTGCGCCGGATTTGAATGGAATACATCTACTCTATCAGCCGGGCTTTTTCAAAGAGAGAAGTTTTGTTAAAATCAAAGGTGGTTTTTCTAAAGTATCGTCCAAATGGCATTATCACAGAAAATCAAAAGCATTTCTTGGGTTTGCTTCGAAACCCATGCTAGGAATGAACCCAAAGAACGTCTATGTGTATACAAGGAAAGATGCTTGTTATGAATTAGCTTATAATTATCAAGTTTTGGATCTTGGGTCCGTCGCTGGTGATTACGGAAATGGCGTGGTTGGAATCTCCTACTCTCCGACTCGATGGAAAGAAATGCGTTGCATGGTCTTTGACCTGACGGGACACAATCGCCGGCAACTTCATTTACCATATGATAAATTCAAAAGAATTAGAGGTCCAAACGGGTCTGTTTATAGATGGTTGAAGATCATTGTTCACAACGATATTGCATTAGTAGAAATTACATACATTCGTGCTCACGTACACAACGAGAGTTCAGCGGGATTGAGGACTGAATCGCGAAACAAGGTGTACAGAATTAGAGACAGGGGATTTATTCTGACACTAGAACTAGTCAGGGTTTTACTCGGTGTAAAATTTAGCTTTTTTAAAGAAGACGACTGGAGTGGTGACTCAAGTGACCGACCTCCGTTGTTGATGCACAGTCATTACTTTGATGAGATGGGCAATATATTCATATTTAATTTTGAACCATCGGGTGTCTTCATCATTGTTGTATTTGAAAAGGAGAGCATGTACAAGAACTTTACCAACGTGTTACGTACAAAACCGGGATTCACACGAAGTAAAAAGGCACATCTCCTTGGCAACCATTTTGTTGCTTTCGAGGACCTTGGTTTGTGCCTCGATAGTAAGGTATCGCACGGCGGTCATTTCGTTGGCATTGTACTAAATGTGTATACCCTTGACATCACGAAGCATTGCCCATCGATTTATAGGCTGCTAGACATGAAGAAGAGACCAGAATCGCGCTTACGGTTCGTTCTCAGAGTTTCTTCCACTGTACGTGTAAAAGACGGTTACCAAATTTTCAGCGATGGACATCGTATAATCGCCTGGCCAAAATCAGCCCACAGCAAAGACACAGAAAAGGGGTTGGTTGCTAAAGTTTATTTTTGAGCATCTACACCCTTAGTCAAAAGTAAATAGACAGTGACTAAATTCAATATTTCTTTTGATATTAATGAAACACGTTTTTTCTTTTCATACTCACACATAACTGCTTCGGCACCTCTTTCCACCGAAATGACCTAGGTATATAGTTTAGTGACTTTTTGGTGAAAGATTGAAATTTGATCAAAAAATGAGTTTTTTTAGCTCAGCTGACCAAAGGTCAGCGGAGCTATTCATATGTATACTGAGCGGCGTCCGTCTGTCTGTCTGTGTGTGTGCGTGTGTGTGTGTGTGTGTGTGTGAGCGTGCGTGTGTGTGTGTGTGTGTGTGTAGTCTGTAAACTGGCACGTTTTGCAACCGCAAGACCCAGGGCCCTGAAAGTTGGTGGAGTGTTAGGCCCTAGGGAGGGTTCGAAACAGAACCAAAAATTTCCGCGATTTGACCTACATTCTGCTCTCCAGGGGGCCTATTCCACAAAATGAAAAATCCCCATTACTCAGTCCAGGCAAAATAAATCAAATTGTAACTGACATATTGTGTTGCTTATTCTTTTCCTCGACCTGCTGTAGGGGAAAATTGATTAAAATTTTTCCACCAGGGGGTGTAATCTGCATAAATAAAAAACATGGGTTTTTAGCTCACCTCTGTGAGGTGAGCTTCTCTCATGGTGTGTCGTCCGTTGTCCGTCGTCGTTAACATGGGTGGCACGTTTCTAAACCGCTTGGGTTACAAACTTGAAATTTGGTGTACAGGTATCCTATGGTAAAAACTATCTCTGGACCGAAACTTAGCGCTGCTGCTTGTGCACTCTGGCCTGTAGGGGACGCTTTGTGAAAACCTTCTTTCGGTCGTATCTCCTAAACGCTGTTAGCTAGAACCACGAAACTTTTATGGTGGCTTCCTCTGATGAAACTTCATCACATAAATCCCGGGTTTTTGATTTGACCTACTTTTCGAGGTCACAAAGGTCAAAGTTCAAAATTCACTGTTTGGTGGCACATTTCATTGCTATTTGACGTAGAGTGTTGTGATTTGGTGTGAAGATATATCTAGCCACCCTGCACGAATGCACCAAATTTCAACCCGATCGGACTTCAAATATGACCGCCAGGAAGCCACCTTGAAAAATGGACTTTGACCCACATTTTATAAATAGGAGTAGGTAGGATGTTTTAACATTGTCAAAATATGTATCTAGGTACCATATAAATATATGGTAAATTTGAGTCAGATTCGACGTCAAATATGGCCGCCAGGGAGCCATCTTGAAAAATGGACTTCGACCCATACCTCATGAATAGTGGGAGCTAGGATGCTTTAACAGTGCCTAAATATGTGTCTTGATACCGTCTACTTATATGCCAAATTTCGGTTCGATTGGACTTCAAAATGGCTGCCAGGCGGCCATCTTGAAAAATTGACTTTGGCCATATATCTCATCGGTAGTAAATGTTACGATGTTTCAATGTTGTCTAAATATCTATGGACGTATCCTGCACATTCCTGCTGAAATTTCAGTCCCAACGAACATCACGTGTGGCCACCAGGTGGCCATCTTGAAAAATAGAATTTTTGACATCTGTGACCTAGACAGGAAAGCAGTTTGTTCACAAATACCACTTGTATTCATTGTATTCAGAAATTGTACTCCTTCTGGGTGCCATCACCTGAGTTTATGATTGACTGATAATACTGATCAGATCATAAAAATACTTCTTGGTGTGTTCAGCTTTATCTTATCTGTACTGATCCTTCAACATTCACGATGAGAGCACACCTAACCATGGCGACTTGTCACAGAGGTGAGCACAATGGCCCTGGCCATTTCATTGAATTTCCCCCCAGCACATGAGCATGCTCAGTGAATGTCATTGATGATGTCACCATTTTATTTTGCGGATTTGATGACGTCACAGTACTTCGTGTAGATTTATGCTTGCAGGGAATCGAAAGAACAGCCTTCTTGCACAGTGGATCACATGGTTTTGAGGTTTTGTGCAGAGATACTTACACTTCTCATCTTTACGCAGCTAAATCTTCACTTTCATGCTTTATACTTTACAACTGATAATCAGTTGCTAATTAACCGAGTGTGGTATTTTAGAATACAAAGGTAGGTAAAACTGCACTGCCTGCCACTGGTAGGCCTATGCAACTGGAATCTCATGATCTATCTAGGCCAACCCAAGCTAGCTGAAAGACTGATGTTGCATGTGATGTTGTAGGCCTGCTGTGACTGAATCAGAACAAACGGCAGATTGCCGTGATTACACTGCCATTGGATATTTCAATAAATGAGGCACGTGCAGATTAGAAATGACATTCTCCCGCACTGGGTGTTTTTACCTCGCTCCTCTTCATCCACTCACACTTTGTGTGCGGGTGTATGAAGAGGAGCGATACCAAAGCCCTGCTATGGGAGGATGAGAAGCTGAGTAAATGAAGAACAATTGACTGTTGACACCAATCATAACATTATGTTTTTATATATACATATTATAATCAAACCGTATACCGTGTATACCGTGCATTGCAATTTATTTGTTTGGTGGCCTTGGAAATCCAGTCGGAAGTCGCTAAGTGATCAACAAGGGCTGTTAGATTGCCTGTGCATTGATCTGCTACTATTAGCCTGTTACGTAATACGTTTCAGCTATTGAAATGTGCGGGTTCACCAAGGCCATTAACACTTTTCTCAAACGCGACATCCGACGGGTTTTCCTAGACTGCCTCACATTTACAACTCATTCTCTTTAGCTTTTTACCCTTTAGACATGTCAGAAGCTCAATCTGCAGTTTCAGCAATTTCCATATATGCATATCTGCAGAATAAGCTCTTTCTTCGGTACTTCCTGGTTGCACAATCTCTTCTTGCGCTTCAAATGTTGCCTGCAACGACCGTCCTTAAAGGTTAAGATATTACGTCGTAAAGTTCTCCTTATTTTATTGATTATAGGGCAATCACAACCTGATCCCAAAGCAAAATAGCAAAAATAAAATAAGAACTATTCTTATCATAAAGGGTCGTCAAAAAGCGCAGGCGCATATTTCCAGTTTTCAGATTCGTAAATTGTGCATATGAATGAATTACCGGTACGGGAGTGACCTTGTTTAATTTCAACAGGGAATAAGTTCCACTCTTTGACGGAATTGGGGACGGCGAATTTCAAGTAGCCTAGTGGTTGGAAGCATTAGCTACGGTTACACCTGTTGAAAATACCCGTGTTTTTCCAGACCGGTATCAAACCCGTGTGTACGAAAAACCCGGTGCGAGGTCACACTACTACATTGTAGTTAAGTAGCCCGGCGACAGGTGCGCTGCATGCACTGTCATTTCTGTATTGGAACACATTGTTGGAGGCGCGAAAACGACCTCACTTAATGGCTGCGCCATCTGTAGCCGTGCTAAGAACTAATGAAAACACCGGGATTTCGAAAAGCACGGCGAGCTCAAAAGCCCGTGTTTTTCAGTCACGGGTTTCTTGAAACCTGGCAATTCTTAGGTGTTACCGCAAAAAAACCGGGGATTTTATGTAGTGTAACCACGGCTGATGTGATGGTTCAGATACCATGTACTATAATAACGAAAATTTGGAGATAATCCAGCCACTTGTAGTTCAGGAGTTGGCTTCTTGTTGGCTGTACGAATCAGCGTAGAATCGTTATACCTCCAGTTGTCTGGGTGAGCCAGCCGAGTGCATGTCCGCTTCGTCATGTTCGTCTGGTTGTCACCTTCTTACATCGCCCGCAGGATATCCGTTTTAGATCCCGACGAAAACGTTCCCCAGCAATAGAGTAGATGACAACATTCACTGCTGAGTTGAGGGTGGCAAGGGCGTAGGTATATGGAAAAAATGGTACTATCATCTCGACAACATCGTTCCTTGCCAACGATGATATAAGCATAGCCGCTTGGAAACAACCTAGGGGCATCCGTAATATGATGAACACAATCACCATCCAAACAATAATGGTACTTGCATGATTATCCCTCCGGCTGGTACGCAAAGACACTTCGGCGACATGTATTTTCCTTAAGCTCCGCCAGACCTCAAAGTTGAGGGGAATAATAACGAACAGTGGGATGACGTCACACAACAGAGTTATAAATACGATCATGATGTAACTAACATTAAAATGTTCGCCTTCGATGACAGTTGATACGGTAATGACGATGGTAATGGCGATGACCATCACCGTAACGACTGCCACCCCAATCTTAGCATTCCTCACGGTATCCATTTTCTTGGCCGTCATTGGCAATCGGATGTGGATGAACCTGCAGATAGAAATAAAAATAGGTAGGAACAAGCCCAACGGCAACAACGGTTCGCTGGCATGAGGCCGAGGGCGAGGGGCATTGTAAATATCAGTCATTGCCACCATCGATGGCCAGAAAAACCAGGCTTGACGATCTGGCCATGCTTATCAGGAAGTTGTTAGTATTGGAAGCCACGAGCATCCTATTAAAGATGTCCTACTTTCCCCTGAGTAATAGGCGCTACTGTATGTTTATGGTGACCCAGTTCATCCATAAACACATGATCGATGTACACCGGGCCCAATGCTCGCGATCAGGAATCTGAATGGCCAACAAGACTGTGAAATCCATCCACGTACATGTATTTGAATTATCTTAGTTATCAATAATATGGAAATTGTTGAAACAAGAATGAAACAAGAATGTCCACCATTTTTACTGTGCAACACTGGTCCCCTGCCTTTTACAACCGCTCCGCTGTAGGCCTACAATACAATAAGCCTCGAGGTCAGAGGACCAGCATGAAAATGCATACTAAATAATCTCGTCATTTGGTCAAAAAAATCGCCCAAAAAACAGCAAACCGATTATATTATTTAAATTGCTTATCACGCCAAATGATTTGCTATTGCGTCAATAATCAGTAGATTACGTGAATGGAAAAGGAGAAAATGGAGGAGAAAAATTGACCCACTTTTAAAAGTGTGATGATTTTAGTGGTGAGAATGCCTCAAGGCCAGCTCACCAATAAAAATTTCGTGTCCCACTCTCCACTGCAGGACTTCCTTGAGCGTTATCGCAAGTAAGAGCCGGATAGGGCCAATGAGAAGAGACTGGACTGCAACATACCTATCTATTGTAATCACCACTATCATGTAGACTGTGCCAAGTTCGGTTCCGTAAGTCAATGCCCCTGCAGTTCGCGTTATAATCCATCCGATGTTTGTCCAAGAAAAAGGGGGTAGTGCCAGTACTCTGTTAAGTAACTTCACGACCAGGAAAATTGTGTCGTACACGGCCAATGCCTGCAGGAGGAATCTGGCCGAAGATATCCCCTTCTGTGCTCTCAAAACCGCTAAGACCAAAGCATTGCCGATGATGCCGGCCACACAAATTATCGGTTCGATGATGAATTCAATGATAAACGTATGATCAATATGAAACCAGTATCTAATAGGCTCCCCAGACGTATTCGTTGTTTGATCGGAGAAGTTCCCGTTTCCAATCATCGCGTACATTGACCTCGTCGTATTAGCATCAATCTCCATGACCTCCTCGTTCACAAATACACAAAACTGTTTTGAAACTTACCCAAGCTTCATTTATGAGCATCAATAATGAGGTTAAGTACCGTAATTTAGTCAGATCGTCGGGATCCAATAACCTGAAGCTAACCCGCCAGATTTGCATGCGTAGGGCCATTCCATGTGGTAGAAGCTCACTTTCCAAGGTGTTTTTTCATAAATCGGGGAGTGTTTGAACAGTGTTTAATATTGAAAGCACAAATACGCACCATTGTAAAACAAAAGTAGCTTTCATTGCGGTGATGTGGTGAATGGTAGCTTTACTGAATCAAACAAGGTATTTTTTTCCATTGTCCTCAAACTCTGAATTGCCTCATTTTTAATCAGGTAAAACGATTTTCATCCACGGTGTCAGTTTTGTGATGCCACTATTCACATTGACAAGGAGACATCAGCAGATATTTTCTTGTTCAAAGCAAAACCTCCAAAAATTCTGTTCATGTAAATTGTTCATGTAAAATGTGTAACGCCAGTCACACATATTTATGCAATTATTGTGATTATGGCTTTGATTTGTAACATGGCAAGGAACAACAAAATAACACTGCATATAAGCTTCCATCCTAGAATAAAAACAATTGTCTGCCTTCCATTGATAATAGACAAAGTTGCAGTAAAGTTGAATTGCCCACTTTCAGACATCTGGTACCAGGATAATTGTTTGTCTCCGGCACAGCAGGTTTTGACTCCTCATTTTTTAATTGCTGTGTTTTTGCAATACCCTTAGATATTTATCTGAAATACTCCCTTACGAGTCCCAATTAACTGCCTCACGTCACACGTAAAATGCCATGCGATTTGTTTAAATATGTTGAACATATGGCCTGATAAGGTGTGTTCCAGATTTTTTTTGGGGGGGGGGGGCGGGGCACCAAATATTTCGTCAACCTTCGTCAATTTGAGAGGCCATAGTAAGCTGTGGGCACACCATACAAATCCACGTTTGCGATATCTCTGCGACGTGCTTTGTGTGATGGTGTACCACGCTTGCATGACTGCTAGCACACTAAATTCAAGTCGGCGAGATCACACGAGTGATATAATATATATGCGACTTGCTCCATTAGGTCTGTAACACCCATAGAAAATAATAGCTCCTCTGTAAATTTTAGAACTCCTTTGGTTTGCAATGTATCTGCTTCCATGATTCAGGGTTACACATTTTTGGTAGATTGTTGCCGTCAGAAAAACATGTTTCCCTTTTAGATGATGTAAGATAATCACTGGTGCAGTTATTTGTCCATAACATGCAATTATTTGTCGTCTCATCGAAACAGTTGTCTGTACAAATAAAATCTCCAAAAGTCCCGTACGTCATAGCACATTCTTTCATACAATACAACTTTGAGACGGCCTTAAATACAATCAATGTACTCATCTGATCTCTCATGTCGACGTTGTGACTAACACCAGTGCGATAAATGCCAGTCGAATGGAAATAGTAACCTGGAGTGAACAAGGGAGAAACTATCGTAGTCTACAGGGTGGGCCAAAAACGTGTCCCTTAAAGGCCTGAAAATCCGAGGGGTACCAGTTATAAAATGTGACGTTTTTCAGTGTGGCCGTTTTTCTGTGTGTTCTCAACATACTGGGAAACGGACGCACTTGTTTCTTTCTCTGTCGCTCATTGTCAAGTCGCCGCTTATTCCGTCAATCTATTGTAATGTCACACTGGCACGCGGGAATCACTGAAAATGAATCACAAAAGGAGCCGGAAGTCGCACAGAAGAAGAGCGAAGATGACACCAGACAATAACTACAGAAATCGACAAAGTCAAATTTCACAATGGGCAGACAATCCTGAAATCAACGAACCGTTGATGTCACCTTGGACATGTTGGGTCTTCTGTGCGCATTCCGAGTCATTTTGTCGTGCCGGTGTGATAGAATCTATGTCTCCCGACCGGACATCACATATCAGTTTTCCCTTATTACCTATGTCTCCCCGGGCATTTCATTTCACTAAGTCCTGATATGTCATGTCCCCATTAGATATAGTGTGGTTCATACGTTTGCGAAATATTCTACAACAGGCGGCATGGTCACACTCGTGTAAAGGTCGAATGGAATCGGGGGGCCAGCCAGTTCGCCTCCTTGGCGTAGTGGTCTAATGCGTTTGTTTCTCGTATTTCATATCAGTGGTTTGAATCCTGCCTATACCAGTTGTCAGTTGTCACAGTTTCTTGCGCTCTTTCACTCGTAACTGTATGCTCTTTCACTGGTCACTGTATTCCTACAAGTCATCGTTTCAGATACATTTAATTGGGAGTTTGCATACTTGCATACATAGGCATTTGACGACATTCTACGTTGACATTTGGCAGAAAAAACACCGAAACGGATATTCAACCTCCATTTTATTTTTTATGTCAAATTCTACACATGCAGAGTTTTTGAGGAAAGTTTTTTTCCCACCTAATACCTTGAATATTTCAAATACTAGCCTGTCGGGTCAATTTTGACACAGAAGAAAAATTTATTATGTAGGGGCCGTCTCATAAGTTTTTGGTAGTGGAACACAAGTGGAGTTGATACCGTATAGCTTTACCAAAACGTCAATTTCTCAAAAAACTAAACGACCGATTTTGACAGTACATGTACATGTAACATGCTAAATCACCTTTATTTTGGCATAACTTCACTCTAGCAAGGGAATTTTGGTGAAAAATCCAGAAACAAAAAAGTTTATTTGGAACTTTTTTCAATGACAGATTACGCAATGAAGAAGTGAATCTTGTGCACAAACAATGATGCCCAGTTGTAGTCAACAAGATTTCTGACCTTATGCAGAAAACCGCATTTAATTTGGTTTGGTGGTGAGATAATCGGTGTTGATATTAATATGAACAAGACTGTACCCGTATAAGCCCTACCGGTTCCCAAACTTATGGAGGGTTGTGTAGTAGGAAATTTATATAGATTCAAGATGGCGGCGATCGATTCCCTATTCGGACACCTTGATTGGCAAGACCAGTTGACTTTAAAGGTGCTCTAGAGGGTGGCCCAAAACAGCGCATCATGGGGAGCCCAAATCTGGTCTCGAGACCAGGTTGTACGATGTCGTTTTCAAACCCAGTAACAAGAGAAGGACATCGGATTGATGTCAATGGTTTCCGATGAGAAGTTTACGACTCTAGAGCTAGTTAACAGTGATCTTGACCTCTGACCTTGAGAAGCATTGCGTAACTGGAACAGGGTTCCTTGATTAAACCTATAGGGGACTGTTAATGCAGGCTTCTTATTAGTTTCCCCTGAAATTCTGAGTAGATTTGTAGAACTGTTTGACCTTGACAATGACCTCTGACCTTAAAGGTCCTTGCGTGATCCGAAAGGTCATCCTTGATAACCTAGGTCTAGGTAAATGTCTTAGGCTTCTACCATCACCAGGTTCTGACCTATCTCACGATATCTGTGACGGTTGGCTGTGACCTTGACCTCTGACGTCTGCGTAACTGGAACAGAATGCTTGATTAAATCTATAGAGGATGGTTAATTCAGACTTCTAATTAGTTTTCTCCTGAAATTCCGGGCAGATTTGCACTTCAGAACTGTTTGACCTTGACCTTGACCATTGACCGCCACTGTCATTGCGTAATCTGGAAGCTCATCCTTGATAACCTAGGTGTAGGTGAAGGTTTTAGGTTTCTACCATCACCAGATTCTGACTTATGTCATGTTATCAAATTTGAATATCAAATCTCACCACGATATCAGCAAATATCATGCGACCGAGCAGGTGTAAACTGAAAAATTCAGTTGCAATAACATCCGTAAATAAACAATGATGTTATGATACCAGTTACAAAGCCCTTACTGAGGCAGATCTCCCGATATGTCAAAATATCAAATTTGATATATCAATATCATTATGATGCTGACCCTGGAGAATAAACTTGTTGATGCCAGTATCTTGCCAAGGGCCACAAACATAGGGAAGGAACTTGTTGCCAGTGCTCTACCTGGCCTCGGAGACAAGTTATTTAAGAAACAAAAGTGTGACAGACAAAATCTCAACTTTTGATATATCAATTTTCGCCATGAACCAGGTATCGGAGACCGGAAATTTTTATTCCATCTTGTAGCTCAGGTCATATTACCTGGGGGTAGGTCGCATTTCCAGGCCTATAGCTCTTGCAGGAACAAAGTTACAGGTGTGACAGACTGAATAGACACACAGACAGACAGACACACACACACACACACACACAGACACCATGACCAAACACAATATGCTTCCCGATCTTGAGATCGGAAACCATAATAACCTGATAACACGTAGGTCGCGGTAGGATTAGTCATAAATACGCCTGGGCCTTCCAAGAGACCGAGTGTCCTTTTCAAACTTTTACCAAACCTATTTTGGATGATGCAGTGAATGAGAACTGCCCTGTTAGGCAAATACTGTGGTAGCTCTATTTTATTTGTGGTCATGCCCGTTGATAATACATGCCAGGGGAAATGACAACAATAATTGTGCGGTTGACCACAATAATGACATACATTCACAGATAAAAGGTTCATTGATTCATGATAGTTTTTGAACTTGAAATAGGCATGTGTCACGCCACAACTGGGCCAGTGCCCGCATTCCATTTTTGAATGAAATACCATACCCCGTAACAGGGATTATTGGGCTCACAATGGCCTGGTCACTTTCTAGTAAAACCTGGTCCCCTTGGAGATTTAAAAGGTGGATGTTGCGCTTTTTTTGGCCACCCTGTAGGTCGAGCTGTAAACATTACGGTGTACCACCTATTGTCAACTTCTGGTACTAACAAATCAGATAAAATCGAATTAAATCTCGCCTTTCACAACTTTTTGTTTGTTTTTGAGCGTAAAATCATAAATATATTTCAGTTACAAGAATATTTATCAAGATAGATATAAAAATAGATAACATTAGTGATTTGGCATACACGGTGCTGCCACCTGTCCGAGGAAAAATAACTATTATAATCAACCATGTAAATAAACAAACCGTAATGTTTACAATTCGAACTAGAGCACCTTTAAGGATGTAGACGTGGTAGTAAAGAGACATTGGAAACACTTGTGGACAACTTTCCTACATATTACCCATCGCCGCCAGTATTTTCGCGGCCTTGCAGTTCGCTAGTTGTCGATTTCATACTTTCGACTTTCAAGAGCAAATTTACAAGCAGAGCGTCCCATATGACTGTGATCGGAGTCTGCGCCATTAAAGCAATTCAATTGCGCATTTCACTTCAAACTAAAACGCTTTTTGAAAAGCTGCAATGGCGCAGAGTTCGGGAAGTTCAGGTTTTAAATGTTGAAAATCAATTGTACAAACCATCCTTGAAGATTAATTTCCAATATAAATTTCTAACCTCGTCTTCAGGTAGAACCGATGTTAATAAAATAAGATTGGACAGTTCACCGGTCAAAGATACGCTTCGACGACCTCCAAGGAAGAAGACTTCATTCCTAAACATACGAATTCTAGCATTCTCTACATTAAGGTATTTGTGATTCCTCTTGCTGTGGTTGATGTACAGTGAAGTACTCGTACACATCTTCGTCTTTGATACATCAAACGTAGCAGCAAGAAATTTCCACTTCTCTAAACCATCAATCTCCGCTACGTAGTAAGTTTTCCGCCCGTAACCTTTACCGTGATAAGCAGAACATCGAAGAGTGTAGAAGTATTTATTACTGGTCCAATCAGTGTCCTTAAATTGGTCGAAGTCTTCAAAATCGTGAAAAAAATTGTTTCTATAAGAGAGCCGATTAATGGTCAAATACGTACTTGTAATTGTGTCTTTTCCACGTTGGAATCCTAAGAGTTCGTAGTTATTTTTCTTATGCCCGTGCAGGCGCACGAATATTGATATCGTCAGCTGGTTGTAGTCGAACAGAGATATAGGACGTAAGAAAACCCGCTGCCGACCTTTGCCATTTGAGAACCGCAAAACTCTACCAAAATGACAAGTGTTTGATTCTACATAGCGAGCACCGGGACTTAGTCTGAAAATAGGAGACAGGAGATAACTAAACAAGGAGAGTATGGGAGGCCGTAGACTGGTACCCGGTCTTCTGGGCAGCTTGCATTCGAAGACCGGTGAAAGCAAATGATTTAAGCCGGATTCCCGGCTGGTGACGTCATTCTACAGCTCCAAGAGCAACAGACCGATGCCAGCGAAATATAGACCAGCGGGGGGTATTCGAAAAACCTGGACTGAGAAACACTGGATTGGATTGGATTGGACTGTGACTCACTGATCTCCACCACCTGGATTCTGTATCCACGGGTCTTCGTCAAACTCGTTCCACGTCAACCATTTTCGCCGCTCGGCTTGTACCAAAAATACATAAAGCGAGCTTATCTATTGGTTCACGTAGTGACCATTATTTTCGTACCGGTTTTGCCCGATTCACTCTTCGATCGCGCGGCTTATTCACATTACCATAACCAGGGCTTCGCACTCACGCAGGAAACTTTCATTGTGAGGCTGAAGATCGGAAGCCAATAAAATCGGATAACCTTCGATAAAGATGAACTTTTAGTGAATAACCTTAAGTCAAAAGTAGATATACATTTGCTGCTTCGGATTTCTTCTGGGGCCATAATATTCGTTAGTTGACCTAAAAATTGCGTTTAATGCCCAGTGCGTTCGCGATATCCAATACATGGCAGAATAACACAGGTAGGGCGAGCCTATTATTGGAAGGCGTAGGGGTTTCAGAATTGTTTGGTATAAATCAACATCACAAACAAATTTGCGGTTTGCGTAAAATGATACATTTTGTGGGAGAAAGGTTACAATAAACTAACCGCTTTTTGAGAAAAGGATAACCTTCGATAAAGATGAACTTTTAGTGAATAACCTTAAGTCAAAAGTAGATATACATTTGCTGCTTCGGATTTCTTCTGGATTGGACTGTGACTCACTGATCTCCACCACCTGGATTCTGTATCCACGGGTCTTCGTCAAACTCGTTCCACGTCAACCATTTTCGCCGCTCGGCTTGTACCAAAAATACATAAAGCGAGCTTATACATAAAGCGAGCTATTCATTTCTTAATTGCTCACTCATCTTGTTTGCAGGGATATTTAGATCTACTTCAGGGACTCGGCTCAGTCTATTCTAGAGTCTTGTACTGTTAAGTGCCAGCCTGAAGAAGACCCCGGTTGGGGTCGAAAATTTGCAAAATCTGGAAGTTGACTTCCTGTAGATTATCACGTTGTGTGTCAATTTTAGTGCTATTTCTTTGGATGCTTTTTGAGAGAAGGTATGAATTATTAATGTAGATAACTCTTATGAAAAGCCTTGTTGGAAATCAACACGCCTTGCCTGCCTCCCCTCTGAATAATGAGTCGATCTTCACCACGTGGGTGAACAAAGCAGGCTGCCGGTCGTCGAGTGTAGGTAATCGCCTCCTGGATGAGCACTGCCTGGATTCTACTGGATGAGCACTGCCTGGATTCTACGTGTAGTGCCATAACTTCTCTGGTGGCAAACCAATGAACTATCCTTAGGGCCATATCGGGTGGAAGTTCAGAATTTCTAAATGCTGCCCCAGTATCCCTCAATAAAATTGCGATATTTTTTTCGACACTAACTTCACTACGTGAACCTTAACGCCACCAGGCTTGTTTTTCCTTGTACTTATACCAGTAATTTTCGTTGGCTTCGTTTCTCGTTAGGCCTAATTAGGTTCAAAAGCTAGTCATGAGTCAATACTTAGGTCATAGAGTGTTGACTAACTGCGCATGTGATTTGAAGGAGGCAAAAGCAAAACGTCGAATTCGCCCTCATATTCGTTTATTCGTCTGTCGAGATAGCAAGATAGCGTAGGATACATGGAAGGAGGAAGGGAGGGAGATTCAACTGAAACATGAGGAAAATAACAAAATTATAATATTGTCTAATACAGAAATGACACAAACAGAGAAGAAAGTATGGAAAAAGGCAGTTAAGCGTGCTAATGCACCTCACTTATCAGAACATTCAGTACATTGTAGTACATTATGTGTATAACCCAAGTACAAGGGCGGGAACAAGTCCCTTATAATGGAAAAAGAAGCCTTAAGTCACACTAAATTATAATCAAGAACTACACTGATGGTAGAGAACACCTTTAGAAACACTGACAGAAAGGAATAAACGGAAAATATAGTAAATTTGAATAAACACATACCATAATTTTGCCAGGTTAAAATTTGCCTCCTCCATTATTGAGGGTCTTAAGAATAGTGAGGGAAAGATCTAGAAAAGGGACTTCTGAGCATGCCCAGAGACTGAACTGAGCATGCCCAAGAAAGAGTTACAAAAAGTGGGAAATTTAAACACATGAATAGAATTGAAAACAGACATAGGAAATTTAAACTAGAAATTAGACATAGGAAAAATTGGCTTCTACATGATTGTTTTCCTCGAAATCGTTATATGGCAATGACCTCGTTATTTATAATTTCTGATTTCATATCGCAATCTCGCTCAGCTCCGGAACTCCTTTCGGTCGTGGTCGGCAGACTATGTTCCTACTAGCGTGGCGCTGCAGCTATTACCAATCTCCTACATGCATAGAGTAGGCCTAATTTGGATATAGGATGGATGTTTTGGGACTTATCGAATGCATCAACATTCATGACATGTGTTAGATGCATTGCTCCCTCACGTCGCTCGTAACATAGGCCTATCTGGGTCCCAACAATCTTTACGAAACTCCCACTCTCTAGTAGGTAGGTCGGGCGGTCGGGCGGCGTTTTTTCGGTTACCGACTGAATGGGTGTACTGGTGTTAAAAATAAAAGAATGCAGAAAATGAAACATGTAAATGGTACGTGTATTTAAAACATCTCTATTAAAGACAGCTTCACCACTGACAGACGGATGTCAAAGTCAATAGAAAGTACCTACCAGTTTGGGACTGAATTGTGGTGTCCTTAATATAGAGGTGTCCTGCTGACAGAGGTGTCGGCTAAAAGGTCCCACTTCAATTCCCTTTGCACACAGGCCTATATGCACACAGGCCATATGTCTATGCATCATTACATCATACAAAATAAAATTTAATCCCTGTCATGCACCAATGATTTGATCATGTTGGTGTCATTCATCAAAGACCAAACAACCCCATGGCGCCTGAATCAAACTCGTGAGTTCTTGGTCTCATTTTCTTTCCCACAAAATTTCCTGTCCATCCTATATTGAACTTTACTTAAAGGAGTTCGACGTCCAAGTTGTAAACAAACCAGTTTGTTTACAAACAGTGGTCGGCAAACTAGTTTTATTCCTTCGTGAAGGTGGCAGCACCAGTAGCGCCCCCGTGATCGTTAGACTGGTGCCCGGTCCAATGTAACTCACTCAACCACTCACTGGTTTCTCTATCCATGCTGTGCTGCCACCTATTATCGGTGATATGTACTGAAGTGAATATCTAGTCTCGCGCAGCCAACCGTTTCGTTCCGCAGGTACTGCGACACAAACTTCGATCCTCAGATTCGGCTGGGTGACCGAGCGGCTGGGTGACCGAGACTAGTGAATGTCGTGTTTACAACTTGGACGTCCAGCTCCTTTAAGCAGAAGGAGCATTCGGCAGACTACGGTTGTAATGATCTTTCATGATATACTGCAACTGTCATACCTTTTCTAACATACGGCAATATGTTCTTGAATGCCAACACCTCGATACCAGGGCCGACAGCACAGAAAGTCCGATAGTACTTTCGGTGCCTATCGGCAGTTTTGCTGATGGGAAAATGGGCATAACTAACTGCCGATAGGCGCCGGTAGCACTATCGGACTTTCTACGATCGGCCCAGTAGTTAAAGCCGCACACTATGCACCGCTACTCACTCCCCAGTTCGGCCGAAATAATAGTGCAACCTCATCTACAGGCGTGCGTAGTGTATAGAACCATAGAACCACATATTATAGCATTATCCTGCATCGAGGTTTTGGGAATCCCCTTGGGGAATCCCCAATGCTGTGTGTAGTCTTGCGCAGCCGTACTGCTACGGTTCCCGAGATTCGAAACAGCGGCTGGGGGACCGAGACTATGCTCGTCGATTATAACCCATCTGTCTATAGTGTCTGGCTTTAATGTTACTTTAGACCGAGAGTGATGAATTAAAAACTAACCTCATACCGGAATCACCGCCGTCCAGTGCATAAAATCGAAGAACTGAAAAAGTACGAAAATTTTTAGGGTGACAAGGTAAATACGGGAGAATCTCACTTACCTCATATCATTACATCGTCCCTGGATCTAAATTTTCTGAGTGTTTTTGCCGACAGGTCTAGTTAGGACAACAGCTTATTCTAAACAAAATGACCCGAGCGCACCCATATCTGAGGTAGGACTGGGCCATATTCATAACACTACTTTATGCGTGTAAGTTTAAGGGTGACGCTTATCCTTCGTTCAAATCAAAATATAAGTATCGCACTTTGACGTAACTACATGTATGTTTATAAATATGGACTCAGGATTATATTCTCTGTGATAATACAGTGACAGGAATAGTATTCATGAGTTATTACGAATATCGTGGTCAACGTATAAAAGTTAGTGATCGTTATGGAGGTATTCAAAGTATACTATCATTTTATTGTGCTGTTCGATCAATGAGGAACCGGCGTACTAATCCGTGACGTGGCGATGACGAACAACTCAGTTAAAACTATGACGTCGAAAGTCAAGCCAACGTTATTTGCCATTTAATTCTGAAACTACACCCTACTTCTAGCCCTAATATACCTGAAGTAGTCCATTGAACTTCGAATTTTACCCGTTCATCATCAAGTATAGGACTCAACGTATCTGAATGTTTTCAAACGAAAATTCAAGCCGGAACATATTAAATTTCGTCGATAAAATTGACCGTCATGCTTCGCGTGCCCCTGCGTGACAAATTAAGAAATGATGTTTGTTTTGGATCGGCATACATGTAGCTTGGCAAAAATCTATACTGTTGCAACAAAAGTTGCAATATTAAAAATGTTTCAAAATCTTACTCAATTAAGCGGCGAAACCGTTGTCTGTCGCAAAATTACTGTGATGACTTTTTATCCATCCTGGCCATCTTCCGGCCACTTTTGAAGAAAAAATCTTTCTTGCTTAATTCCCTCCGCACAAAATCTCTTATTCTGCGACGAAGTGCTTCATCAGTGCGGCTATCATAGGTATTTCGGAATATCTGGGCAGGCAAGTCTCCTCGGACATGCGCAAGGACGCGATCGTAATTATCCCGGTGAATGTGCCAGGCATTTCTGATGGCGTCTTTTTCAGGCTGTGCCATAGGCCGCCTTACTCTTCTCTCATCCATTTTGATGAATATGCAGCAAACGCATGAATACAATCTACATACGCTGAGAATGGCCATAAATCATGTTACGTAATCTCCCTGGCACCCCTATCGAGCTGATTGAGTAGCGCCGTGCATGAATGAGATCTTGGCCAATAGATGAACAGACCTTATTACCATTATGCCGAAGGCATGGGGACGGAAATCATTCTCCAAGCGTGGGGTAAATTGGCGGTAAGGGCATTCATAGTTTAAGACTGTAGTATGGAGACATTTCGTTGGAGAATATCGTACTATAAGTCGCCGCATAAGTAATTTTCGTCCGTGAGGTCGCTTAGCCGCAAGACACGTTATGGGCCGTATTCTGGAAGCTTCCTTAACTCTAAGGTTTACCTTTAGCTATTGTTTGTAGAGCAGAATGCAAAAGCTTAAAATGGACCTTTGAGGTAAGAATGAGGTAAGTGGGATTTTCCCGTATGTTGGAAAATGGTATATTACACGCCTGCAGCGGTTGCTTTGACAGCCTGAGGCTAGATTAAATTTAAGCTGGCGCAACTTCAAAAACATTTACCGAGATGTGTCCCAAATGCGGAGCTGGGGGAAGTTGTTCTACCTTTCGTTTAACTGGATACTGAGAAAAGTGCATATCTCTAACAAACGATCCGATCAACATGATGCAACATCGGGGAAACACCGGTGAGAACCTACCCACTGTGATAGTCCGCGAAAACCAAGCATACATACAGCCACTTTCGTCTAAACCAGATTAGTTTCAATTGAATAAGGAAGACGTTCTCTGAAGATTTCGCGACCTTAGAATTACAGGGTTCTAACAACCAATATATTGGCGTCCAGCCTATACTTACCATTCGCTCCAGCAATGAGTGACGATGAAATACCGAGCGATGCCATGAGGATAAGAACCCTTATCATGTTGATGACGACAGGTGAGCAAAATGGCCCTGGCCATTTCATGCGTCGCTGTAGTCTTTACGTCAGTTGAGAGCAAGAGTGTGCACTGAAATCTAACCTGATTCTGGAATCACTGTCGTCCACTCTAGTAAGTCTGAAATGAACAAAACGTTACTTTGAGAGTTAGTGATGTGAGAGAAGGGTTCCCTCGAGCCCTACAGCATTTTTTTATGCTCCAGACTTCCGAAAAAGTCCGGGGGCATTATGTCATGGCGTGTGCGTTGGCGTCGGTGTTGGGTGTCGTCGTCGGTGTCGGTGTCCGTTAACATTTGGTTTCCGTCAATTAGCTTGAGAACGCTTTGACCATGAACCTGAAATTTTTTGTGAGGGTTGGTCTCTATGAGGGGACGGTTCCTTTCGATGACCAGCTCTGCCGCCACTCCAAGATGGCGGCTATGGTGGCCAGTGTGAAATCGGTTTCCGTCAATTAACTTGAGAACGCTTTGCGCAATCAATCTGAATTTTTTTTGTGAGGGTTGGTCTCTATCAGGGGACGGCTCCTTTCGACGAATAGCTCCGCCGCCCATCCATGATGGCGGCTATGGTGGCCATGTTGAAAGTGGTTTCCGTCAATTAACTTGATAACGCTTTGCGCATTCAACGTGAATTTTTTGTGAGGGCTGGTCTCAATCAGGGGAAGGTTCCTTTCGACGACCAGCGCCGTCGCCCATCCAAGATGGCGGCTATGGTGACCATCTTGAAATTGATTTGGCATCGAATAACTTGAGAACACTTCGACCGATCAACCTGAATTTTTTGTGAGTGTTTGCATCTATGAGGGAAGGTTCCTTTCGACGACCAGCCCCGCCGCCCATTCAAGATGGCGGCTTTGGTGGCCATCTTGAAATCATGTTTCTGTCAATTAACTTAAGATTACTTTGCCCACAAACAACATACAGTCGGGGGCATATGCCACGTTCTGCGTTGCTCTTGTTGATTGCTGAAACCTAGCCTGAACCCATTTCAGCACACTTCTCGCAATCTCAAAACATGGCGGTGCTGCTGTGAACATCGACGTCCCAAAAGCGAAAGTTTGTTGAGTGCTTAATTGGATGTTACGAAAGGGAATTTCTTACCATCGAACAGCAACAACGTTCGGGTGAAAATTTACCTTCAAACAAAAATAGCACGCTGCATTTTTTAGAATGGTAAAGTTCAGACCTACATGCGAAGACAGTGGTCAGCCTCTTTTTCCTTGAATATCAAGAAAATCTGAAGATTCGTATCACAATAAGTTCCGTTTCCACTGCAGCGATTTCCTCCCGTGGAAAAACGGGGGGGGGGGGCCACTTGAATCGTGAACCGCAAACGTTGTTTCTTGTGGCTGGGTGGATTTGTTGAACTGTAGGTACACCCTTATTCAAAAGTAAATGCACAGCTAATGTAAACTGACATATTTCCCAAAATCTTCAGTAGATCAAGCGTTGCTTTTTATGGCAATTATTTAGGCCCTCATGAAACATTTGAGACCAATATAACCTGATCTTGCATGAGTTGTATTTTGGACAAAAGTTTAAAATTTGTACAAAAAAGTATGATTTTCAATCGCATATTTTTAGCTCCCCTGTGAACTATGGTCGTCACGTGGTGTCCTTCGTCCGCAGTCTGTTAGCAGGGCACGTTTCGTAACAGCTGGGCCTATTTGCACCAAACCTGGTACATATGTGCCCCTAGATCAGATGACCTCAGACACCAGGTTTCGGTCCAATTTGATTCCTGGCTTGGCCACCAGGCGGCTAAACCATTATCTTTTATTTTGTAGTTACATTTTCATTTTTATAGTAGTTCTGACTGAATGGAAGTTTCTGAGGATTTTAGTCCATCTGTCGAGTGGTTGCTGAGATATTTGCAGCCTCGTCCCCAGGATCTAACTCGAAATTTCTTCTGCTTTTGCCTTGGGACGAGGTCATTTTCGGCTTCGGTCGTTAGACCCTGGATTCACTTCCAAGATTCTTGGCACCTCGTCCCCAACGCTTATTTCAACCTCGGTTACAGTAAATGATTGTAAAAAAACATATTTTCATTAAACTGTATTATGAACATTTACGTCTATCATCACAAAGAATAATGTTTGCTATGATATGAAAAATAAAATAAAATAGACCATATTTTAATCCATTTTCCTGGGTATTTCAAATTTCAAATTGGGTATGACGTCACGCCGATAGCCAATCACAGCCGAGGTGTTCGGTTCTGAAGCCAGGGCTTAACAAGCCAACGTTAAGCCCTGGGAACGAGGTTGAGATATTTGATTATTTGAGATTTTCATTATTTTTTACAAAATTCTGATGTCAGTAGATAGAGCTTACCACAAATCATAAAATTATGAAATGTTAGATGATTCACATAAACTAATTATAATTTACGCATACATGTATTTGTAAAAATATCAACATTTCGATATTACAATATTTCTGCCCAGTTAACCCAGCAAAGTTGCAAAATAAGGTTAACCTATAGACTAACCTGATGTTAGCTTCATCTAATGGTATCAAAATTTCTTTAAAAACGCGAAAATTTCAAATTATCAAAATTTTGATAATTTTCTCAAATATCTCAGCAACCACTCAAAAGGTTGATAAAACTAATTTCAAAATCCTTCAAAAGTTCCATTCTACCAGACCTACTATAAAAATGAACGGAATGACTTTACAATCCCTGGTCAGTCCCCAAAAAAAGGTCATCGATTGACGGAATAAGCCGCATTGTACAATAGGATTTCCATTGTGTGCCATGGAGTACGTCACTTCCGACCAGGGATTCTAAAGTTCAGCCAAATGAACATACAATTACCAAATATTTTTTTTTTATTTTCAATGCTTTTTTCTGATGACCTATTACATAAGTTTTATGTGTTTAAATTTCAAAAAATTGATGCAGAAATATGACCAGCATGTTGTCCGCTCATATGCAACAAACCTTGTCAAAATTGTAGTATTTGAAATATTCAAGATACGAAGTGTAGTAGATAAAGATCAGTCAATGCTTGTACCTCCCTCTGTCATTGCAAAATGATGTCCAACCAGGTGAGCACCTGGTCCATGGACCATTTCGTTTATCATACAACCCCTATTTTATCGACAAAAATGTAAGTTTCCGCACTGAAATGTCCAGTTATTCCATAAAACTAAGTTTATCAGTCAAAAACACGTTTTTTTTTGAAAAAAACAAATTTTATGTCTTAAAAAGTAGGTTTTTGATAAAAGCCTAGTTTTTATAGAAACCAACTTTTTTAAACCTCGACCCCACTGACCAATGTGATTTCGCCGGGATGAGGTTGCGAAATACCCGTTCCAAGTAGTGCTGTGCGTGTAACCATTATATATCATGACCCATGGGCCCGAGGTTTCCTATCATCGTACCAATATGACAAAGAAATCGTATACATAGGGACGAGGTAGAAGTTTCGTGATAAAAACCAGTTTTTTGTACGCCGTTTGTCCAGTTATTCAAGAGAGTAGAAGGAATTTGTTGCCTATGTTGGAGCCAGGTGTTGCCTCTTTTGTAAGGGTTTTCTCTCGGTCGATCCTCTCCCTCCGAAAAACTACGTTACTTCAGTAAACGAACACGTACAACGTAGTACATACAAATTGCCTTTATTCCACAGTCTGATGCGTATCCGCTCACTACCTCAAATCTGTCTCTACACTCGGCATAACCACCGGTAAACATGACAACTACAAAAATCACCAAACACAGGAACTGAATAATGACGCAGTGACGCATAGTGCGTCACTGCGCATATGGAGCGTCAGCGAGGTAATATTCGTAACTAAAGTTTTCTCTCGGTCGATCCTCTCCCTCCGAAAACCTACGTTACTTCAGTAAACGAACACATACAACGTAGTACACACAAATCACCAAACACAGGAACTGAATAATGACGCAGTGACGCATGGAGCGTCAGCGAGGTAATATTCGTAACTACAGTTATGAAGTCCGAATCCGAAGTTACATTGCGAAGCTTGTCAGTATTTTTGTACAAAGCCAGGGAGAGGAGGGATGAGTTTCTTTCGCATGCGCATTAGTGCCTTCCGTGCACTAATGCGCGTGTGGGGGCGGTCCATCGCTCTTTCTCTCTTTTTTTGTATTTGATTATGTTTATAAATTGTGTAATAGGGGTTCAATCATGGTGAACCGTTGGAAACCATCTTCTGTATTGGTGATAATTGTCAAATTTGTATGGGCCGGAGGTCTAAAATAAAAGAAATGAAATGAAATGAAAAACGTATATTTTAGCGTAAAAAACTTGGTTTTATTGAAAAAAAATAGTTTTTTGGCAAAAAACAGGTTGTAAAAATATAAGTTTTATGACCAAAAACTATTTTTAGGAGGAAAACTTTGATAAAAACTAAGTTTTTAAACCATAAACTAGCTTCTATTGCAAAACATAAAGGTTTCTTTAATAACTGGGCTATTGTATGAGCCTTAAGGTGGCGGTGGAGATAGTAAACGCATCCAATTGAGGTCCGTTTGAAATTTAATTGCACGAATGTGTTACGACCGTAGTTAACTTTGCCAACGAAATTTGTGAGTTTATGTATTGTTGCAGATCTCCGAATTGAAAAAGTGCACAATAATTAACTGATTATGTAACTTTATTCATGAACAATGCAAGTCCCAGATGAAGTTTTCAGAGGCGATAACGGGTACAGCCGGCTCCAAATGACCGGATTTTAGGTAGTGATGGATGCAGCATGGCCAGTTCTATGGTCGTTCCAGGCCCGATTTTTCAAAATTGAAATAACTAATTAGCAATTGCTTAATTAGTGGCCTGGAAAAGGTCAAAATAGAAAATTGAATAATTTTTGCTGTTTTCCTCTGAAATTCAAAAATTGGGGCTGGAACGGCCTTAGAAAAAGTTTTTTTCCCAGATCATATTCTAAATCAGATTGACCATTGATCCACGCACAAAAAAGAAATCGCTCGTGAAAATTTGTGAAAAAGTCCGCAACTTTCCCCGCGAGCCCTTTGTTATGGTAATGAAGAACGCGTGTGGAGTTGGTCACCTTCGGATGAAGTCTGTTCGAAAATTATCATCGACAGAGCTATTGTCAGGGAGCGGCGTGGCCTAATGGAAAGGCGTCGAAAGAGGTACTGCGCAATACCATCCCGGCCTAACATGCATAAGAACTATACTTGCCAAATATTGAAACAGGCTATGATTGTGACCGACTGCGGTTGAGGGCATGAATAAATTCATTCAAATCATTTCCATAGCGGCAAAGTACGCCGGGCTAGTCACCACCGCCACCTTATTCACCAGGGCCCATGTTCCCGAAGCCTTCGTTAATACAGCTGATAACGACATCGTTAGGAGCAATAACGAGAGCCGAACGACAAGGCAAACGAGGGTTAGCCGAAGCTTTCGTTTACATGTCGTTATGGTCTCGTTGATAACGAGATCGTTGCTTTCTCGTTGGAATGACCATCGGTCGTTAACAATGTGAGGCACTTGAAGTGTTACGAAATCCGTAATCGGTTCATTGCGTATATAGAGTTTTAGGCCTGTGGAGAATGTCGGCCACAATGGGCACACACCGTGAAACAGAAAAACGGCTGATGTTCCTATAGTATCACTTGTTACAGACCGAAAACCGCCAGTTCCAAAATATCTTAGGGCAAATATCTGAAGGGAGGGCAAGCGAAAATCTTGTTGGATGTGCTAAATCATCACGTAGTTCTCGACACAGATATTCTATTCCTGCTCGATGCATCCTTTACTACAGATTATCATGAGGCATTTTCTCTGGATGATTAGATCTCACGTGAAATTGTCGTGGGGCGATTTGTACATGTCGCCTTCGCCTGTTCTGTAGCATGAGATATGCAGCGGCTATTCTTTCGCGTGCAAATACACCTATGGGTTTCAGATTGCTTGGACCTACATGTACATGTCAAAAACATATTCCAATCACACCATTTTTACGTAGAAACGCGAAGTGTTAAGGCGACCTGTGGGAAATTATGCTGGTAGGGACTTAACGAATGTCTAACAAGAACTCCAGACCTATCGTTAGATTTCAGGGTTCGTTAAGGCATTTCGTTGTTAGCGATAGCTTCGGGACATGCCATCTCTTCGTTATGATGTCCGGACGAGAGCAACGTGTTTGTTACGCCAACGATAGCTTCGGGAACATGGGCCCAGAATCGACAATGATTATACCAGGCCTACGGATATCGAACAACCTCATCGCAGCATAAAAAGTGGCCGTTGTGGGGACCATTTTCTGGCCCAGCCTGTAGTGGAAACGGGCGTGTACTCTTCAGTGGGGTTAAATGGCACACGCACTTGTCCGATTCAGGCCCGTAAAAATAGATCAAATTGACTTTTGCGTTGTCGTGTCTGGAAAACTTGGAAAAAAACGAACCGGATCCGTGCGCCAATGAATCACGCTTTCTTCTAAAGGCTTACAGATGATGAATATTATACGGCTAAACGTACCATTTCTTTGATCCCATTTCTCACCTTAAACAACGTGTAACAACGCAATACCAAGCAATAAAACCATAAGGATGACGGTGCCCGTGATTTTGCTGGAAAGGAATACTAGCGAACAGAAAATAGGCTTTGCAATAATACCGAGGTTCTACATTCCCACATCGAAAAAGTTTTTAAAAATTATGCAGAACCTCCATGACAACCTCCAACGCCGCTGCTCTCCAGACAAAGGTCACATAGCAACTGCATGTGATGTTTTTCATTTTGCCTTCAAAGACGTAAGTACGACTGACATGTAGCAATAAGCCGGTGAAATGGAACAGAATGTACGGCAACATATCAACACAGCAACGAAAAAAAGTCGCACGAAGAAAAAGACAAGTCATTTTATGCGCTTTCAGAGACGAACAATTACTTAAAACAAAGCATTTTCTGGTATTGAAACAAATAGAAAATCTATTGCACGGGATCTCATCGCGACGTTCAAATACCGTTCATTATATTAGTCTTCCAGATCACAATAAAAAAAGGTGAGGTTGTCTTTCACCCATTGCAACGCAAGTACAAAGTAAGACTTAATACAAACATACATGTATGTGGTAAAATATAATACAGTACTGCAAATAAGTAAATGGGCACTGTTTCTTTAGGATATCTCCGCAATAAAACAAGATAATTGAATGGTACGATTACAATAGGAGCTGTCAGCGAGTTGACCACTAGGTGTCACTAGGGCCCAATTCAATGCATCTAGCGGACCCAGTCATTATCGATCGAGCAGCGATCATAATAGATTTCCTGTACATTTGGTCCGCTAAGACTTTGCTGCCATCTGTTAGCAATATGCGCGGCTGACTGCTCCTATTAGCGTGTTCCATTACTTCCATCGGCCAGGCACTAGCGCTTTCTCATTCGGAACTTCCGAAGGCAACTGCTCGGCAATTTCCGTACGGTCGCATTTCCCCTCGGACACAAGTCCAAGGCAGCCATCTTGAATGCGCAACGATTGCCGTTCGTTTCTGCAGGTAATTGTGCGGTTCGCCTCATCACACCTGCGCATTAACAAAATAGGGCACACAAAAACGTTGCGTTATTGATCAATAATTGGCAGATTGGGCGAGATACTGGTAAGTTTATATATAATATTATATAATATGGCTCAAATAATCCAGCAAATAAGGTTGAACATCTTAACAGGCCAAAATAGTTCCACGGTCGGTCACGTGGGTTTGTTGATAAACAATATGGCTGCCTTGGACTTGTGTCCGAGGTGAAATGCGCCGCCCAGTGACAGATAAGCAGTTTCGCCTCAGGTCGTTCCGAATGGCGCTTTCTCAGACATGCGCATTGGAGGCCAATAAAAGAACGTTGTCGTGTTAGACACGAGTAAAGTGTCATGGCGGATGCGCTCTGATTGGCTGATTGTCCGTCATGACACTTTACTCGTGTCTAACACGACCGCGTTTTATTTCTTTTGCACGCATTCTGAAACCACTGTCTATGAAGGGTATGGTGTCCCACTAAGAGTGTAGGAAAATGGACTGACTCCTACCCTTCACAACAAGTACATTCAGTGGTTTTGGAAGATGTTTCAATTGCCTTTTCAAGGATCAGGATTTTGGGACCTATGCATAGAACAACATGTTTGCATTGTTACAACAGAAGGCGCTCCTGCCTCGCACCAATCTGTTACGCCGTGCTCACAGGATTGTGGGAAATCAAGATGGCGCCGGGTGATTGACAGCGAACTACTTGGCTTGGCTGATCATGTGATCCCTCGATCCCCGTAGTTACTAGGATCAAAATACCTACAAACCTCGCTTATTACGATAGTTGTTACTTGCCATACAATGATTCATAAAAAATCTGTAAATATTTTTGCATTAAACAAAGAATGTTAAGCCAGTCACTTGGGACTTATTTTATTCCTACGCTGTGATGAGGTCGCGGACGTACACGTCGGCCAAATCTGGCCGATGTGATGCGTTCCACGGCTACACAGGTCTGTGCGAAAGCAGTCTCACGCAAGCAGTCTCGCGCAGCCTGTGTGTACACAATGACATGTTTGAGCCATGAATGCATTCCAGTGAGAAGGCTACATAATTTCAACAACATTGCCTTACTTCTCAGCACTCACTCTCCCTGATATATGACCCTCTGGTAATATACTACACTGACAGTCATTTTAATGTTATACAAGGGTCACAAATAAAGGAGATACAAGTAAAGAATATGAAATAGAAATCGGGTTTCTAAGGTGAAAGACATTGCTTCCTACCAGAATCGAACCCACGAACCCTCGCATATGGCATCAATCGCCAGCACTCAGGCGTGTGCCCCTGAGTGCTGGCGATTGATGCCATATGCGAGGGTTCGTGGGTTCGATTCTGGTAGGAAGCAATGTCTTTCACCTTAGAAACCCGATTTCTACGACAGTCATTTTAACATAACAGAATGACTTAGGCTCTCGGAGCAAGCTTGAAAAAAACACATAATCAAAACCATTAATTCGTGATTACACTAACTAAGCTAAAGTAACAGTCATTTTAACATCAACAGAATGACTTTGGGCTCTCTGAGCCTCAGGTTAATGGCAGAACGAATTAGTCAAGAAGTTTTACAAAAAAATCACTTCAACATGAACAGAAAGGGTACAGGCTCTCAACAACCCTCTCTTCAAAGCTTCTTCTCTGTATTACATCATGGTGATTGATGACCACTTTAACTGCACCGCAGTACAGTATCACACTGGAACAGAACACAAAATTACTCAAGTGCATGGTCAAACATTCTAGAAGGGCTTAAAGTTTACATTTCAATCAGCACTGGTGCTCTGTGGGGAATGCACTTCAAAAAATGCAGACATTCACAGATCACCAGCCTGACTGAGGTGCTAACTTAAGAACTTCAATTTGTAAAAGTAAAACGAATCCCAGCTGTCCTATCAACAGTCATCCCCGCTGTACACGGTCAAATTTTTCATCCATTTTTTTGGAAATTCAGATTCCGGGCCTACTGGGGCTTCAGTGTATAAACCCGCATGTAGGCCTTTATCGAGCACATTCAGAAAATTGGATGAAAAATTTGATCGTGTACAGCGGGCATCAGTCCACATACTAGTATGTCCAACTGATTGCACAAAACCAGGCCATTGTATTAGCTCATGTTTTTTTTTGGTGACTTGATTTGCCTTCCGTGTGGATGGCTGCAAACCATTGCTGAAGCACTCCTCACAGATGGGTCGGACTATTGCAAAATTCTGTTTGAGTGTCTGTATCGCATCATTGTCTGCCAAGGGTTCAGTCTTCCCACAGTGGAAGCATGCCGGATCGAAAGTTTCAGTCTTATCTGAAGAGTGACATACATATCTATTAAAGGAGTTCGACGTCCAAGTTGTAAACAAACCAGTTTGTTTACAAACAGTGGTCGGCAGTTTTATTCCTTCGTGAAGGTGGCAGCACCAGTAGCGCCCCGTGATCGTTAGACTGTCCAATGCAACTCACTCACGATATTCACGTCAGTACATATCACCGACAATAGGTGGCAGCACCGCAGGCGTCGTGTGGATAGAGAACCAGTTAGTGAGTGTTTACAACTTGGACGTCCAGCTCCTTTAAGCGGAAGACCTTCCAAGATGGCAGGGCCTACACAGGACTCTTCAATTTCTCGCAGAGTCAGTGTCTTATAACATCATACCTGCATAGTATGTTGTTTCCATTGGACATCAAAGCTAATTAGAGTATCAGATGGGCTAAAGCAGAAATCCTTCACTTTTTAGCTCACCTGGGGCGAGCTCTTGTCGTGGGTCTGCGTCCGTCGTCGTCCGTTAGCAGGGCACGTTTCGTAACCGCTGGATCTATTAGGGAAGTCTCAAAACGTAACGAAATTCCGTCCATGAGCCGAATGGTAGGCCATTCATGGTTCGCCGGTAACTGTCACATGACCCGAGCAGAATGCATGTTTTCGTTCTGTTGTATGAATAGAAGGCGGGCCCATTTGTAATGCCTTTTTAACACAGCCGTTTTAACTCCTCCCACGTTGTGTTAAGTAATGCACCAACAGCCGGACAGAACAAAACCTTGGAGTGTTTGCTAATAGAAGTGACACTAATTATCTGGTAACTGCGACATGGATTATTCACTACTGACTGAATACACCTTTTCTTCTCGGAAAGGTGTCGACTGTGCAATCGGGTCTTGAATATTACATTATATAATACATGTAGTACATATATTCAGGCAGTGATCATTTCCAAGTGTGATTCGATCAGGTGAAGACATGGACCGACAACTTTTGCCACCACCTCCTCCTCCACCGCCACCGCCGCCGCCACTTCCATTAGATGTACTTTGTACGGGCCACTTCATCCCGCCTCCTCCACCTCCTCCACCAGTTCCTCCAAGGTTCGACGAGATCATGAAAACTGTTCCAAATGGAAGATATTCAGGAAGAGACATCTTTAGAGTGTTATCAACGCATGAGATGGACTTTTGGTCTCTGACCGGAGAGACTGTCCAGTCTTTCAACACTGTCGTAGGTGACGTCCGTCCACTTGTTGAGGCTGATGTTGGCCGGCCGCACATGCTTTCAGTTGAGAACCGGCTCCTGATGACGTATTTTTGGATAAAGAAATACCCGGACTTGGCCACACTCTCCATGATTTTTGACGTCAGCAGACAAACCGCCGCACGCGAGGTCCATCGCATGACTGACGTCTTATGGAACTACGCCCAGAACTCCATCCAGTGGTTAACGGATGTGGAGTGGCAGGCATTGCAAGGCAATTGGGACACGATACCATTCGCCGTTGGAGCCATAGATGGGACAGTTCACACCATTTACATGCCAGAGGAAAATCCCCACCTGTTTTACAGTGGTCATGCTCATCGCTACTGTATCAGCTCCCAAGTTATCATCGACAGCAGAAGAAACATCAGGTATATACATGTGAGTGTCAGGCTTTTACTTTCTTTATTTACTTTTCACGTGTCACTTGTCACGTGTTCCTTTCGTTTGTCAGTTAAAGCACACCAAGAGACATGCACTGCGTGTCTTGTGGTGTGCTTGACTGAGGAACGAAAGAAGAACATGACAAGTGAAATGTGAAACGTAGTTCACTCCTATGTAACAGCAGCCTTGGAGAGTGCTATTCAGGGAAAGGCGGTTCTTGCTTGAATGAAGCATCTTCAACAGAGTACACGTAGGCTAATCTTCTTTATTTTCAGTCTGGATTTCTGGGCCATACCACCGATGCCCGTCAGTATCGACTGATTGCTCCCGTTGGACCAGGGAGGCAGCTGTCCATACCAGATGGATGTTACTTACTAGCAGACAAGATCTACCCCAATGAAGTGCCTCTTCTTACTGCGTGGAAAGTCAACGAATTACGCGGACCTGAGGAGCAGCGGAACCGCCGGATACTCTTCAACATTGAACACAGCCACCATAGAATCCATATTGAGCATGTGATGAGGACTTTGAAGGAGTACCGTATTCTTCAGGAAAGATTTCGACATCCACGAGAACTGATCACTAAGATTGTAGACTTATGTGCATGTCTTGCAAATCGCCATGTGAGATTAATCAATCAGATCAGATAGAGAGATTAATAAACCTGAAACGTTTTCTGATGAAAAATGTCTTACTTCTTTAGAGCTACTTGAAATCTTTGCATAGAGAATCAGTTAGCATTTCACTTGGATTCACGAGTTCCACTTCGGAAATTTACTCACCTGCTCGTTTGAACAGAAAACACGCCTGGTGGCGTCAAGGTTCACGTAGTGACGTTAATGTCGAAAACATTATTGCAATTGAGAGGCATGGGTCACTTCATGTACCATTTTAGAAATTCAGAAACACCCAATTCCAAGATAGTTCCTTGGTTTGCCACCAGAGAAGTATGGCACTACTGGTAGAATCCAAGTAGTGCTATATCCAGGAGGTGATTACACTCGACGTCTATATTTTGCCAGCATTGTTCATCCACGTGGTCCTGACCGACTCATTATTCACAGGGGCGGCAGGCTAGGCGTGATGATTTTTTACACGACCTTTCATAACAGTTATCTACATTAATAATTCATACCTTCTCTCAAAAAGCGGCTACTTTATTGCAACCTTCATCCGACAAATGTATCATTTTACACAAAGAACAAATTCGTTTGTGATGTTGATTGAAACTAAACAATCTGAAAACCCTGACTCAAAAATACATGAACATTTATGAACTACAGACTGGAATGAAACCTCAAACGTCAGTAACCCCCCATTTCCCGCATCATATTTCTATAGGCGTCCATAAGGTCTTGATGTTGGTTTAGAATCTCCGCGTACCGTTCCTGATTTCTTCGGGCTAATTCCCAAAGCGGAACTCGCCTCTGTGGAGCGTTGCCTGGTGGGATGGCAGGTTCTTCAGCTTCATCTGCAGGTCCTGCTTGACCGTCAGGGGCTGGTGGTTCAAAGAAAATGTCAATGGGGTTATCCCTTGGTTCTAGACGCTCACGACGGCCGCGACCAGCCTGTCCTCCAGGAGGAACAATGTCCTCAATCTGTGGCGCCTGTTCTGGTGGTGCTCCTCCTATCGGTGGCGCCTCTTCTGGGGCTGCTCCTCTTATCTCTGGCGGTTGTTCTGGAGGTGCTCCTACTTCCACCTGTGGGGCCTGTTCTTGGGGTTCTCCTCTTTCTACGTGACCTGCCTGCTGCTGATCCTCTGGTGCTGCCCGTGGTTGCTCCCTCTCAGGCTGGGGCCGCCACCTTGCCGGGGGTTCGGCGGCATACCGCATTTCCTGGCGTCTCTCTTCTGCTGCACTGCAAAAAAATGTTATTGGTGCACATCAGGCAAAATATATATTATGCCGCTGGTTCGAACAAGTTCATGAGAGGTTATGACGTCATTTTAAAAAGGTCTAGATGGGAATGAAGTTTTAGGGTGAAATGACAACCTTTTTTATCTATACATACTCGGCTATCTCTCTTGTTACGAACTCGCGAATCCTCCTGCGAAGCTGCTGGTCAGTTCTTCCTTGCTGATACAAAGCTCTTGTGGCATCATTTAGGCGGTGGATATTTTGTCTCACATGCCTCAAAATCCGGGCGTAATCTTGTCGAAATTGTCGCCAACCTTCTCGCAGAAGTGCAAGTTCCGCACCTGCCACGGGCACCCTAACCCTTCCTCCCTGTCTTGGGTGTTGTCTCGCTGCCATTTTCACAATATACCAACTAAAACAATCTGACCTTTTATCTGCTTACATACCCTCGTAAATCCTGTGGAATAAAGAACACCACCAACGCTGGGCGGAGTGATTGCATAATGCCTCATTATCGGTTCACGTATTGACCATGTTCACTATTATTCGCATTCAACAGGTTGGTAGTCATTATCTCAGCTCCAAGCCAATCAAAGATTAGACGAAATTTTCGTTCGACACATTCGTTCGCCACTTGAGCGCCACTCAGGATACTTATTTTAGACCAATCAAGTGTGACCTTAGAAATAGAACATGGCTATAAGTTTCGTTTTCGTTACGTTTTGAGACTTCCCTACTGATCTGAAACTTGGTACATATATACCCCTGGGTCAGATGACCTATGACACCAAGTTTCGTTCCGATTCGACTCTTAGTTTGGCCACAAGGTGGCGGAAACCAAAAACACAAAAAGTGCAATAACTCCTGAACTAATGACTGGATCATCTCCAAATTTTTATCGTAGGTGTATCTAAGGAGGGTACATTACATATGTAACGGGTTTTGGTTTGACCTCCTTTTCAAGGTCACAGAGGTCAACGTTCAAAAATTTGCCTTTGAGTGGCACGTTTCGTAACCGCAGGTGTTATTGGCCTGAAATTTGGTACATATATACCCCTAGGTCAGATGACCTATGACCCCAAGTTTCGGTTCGATTTGACTCGTAGCTTGGCCACCAGGTGGCGGAAACCAAAAACACAAAAAGTGCAATAACTCCTGAATTAATGACTGGATCCGCTCCAAATTTTTACCATTGGTGCTTCTAACGAGGATGCATGACATAAATAAGGGGTTTTTGATTTGACCGACTTTTCAAGGTCACAGAGGTCAAAGTTCAAAATTTAATCATTTGGTGGCGCGTTTCGTAACTGCCTGGGCTATTGACTGGAAACTTGGTACATATACACCCCTATGTCAGATGACGTATGACACCACTTTTCGGTCCGATTCGATTCTCCGCTTGGCCACCAGGTGGCCAAAACCAAAGCTCAAAGTCCAGTAACTCCTGAACTGTAACTGGATTGTCTCCAAATTTTTCATCAGGTGCATCTAACGAGGATACATGACCCTGGAACATTTCGATTTAACATTTGTCATTTGTTTTTCTGGTACGATCACCCAGGTGAGCACATGGTCCATGGACCATTTCATTTCTAGGAAACCATTGATACTGTTCAGCATGAATCTTGACGGGATGTGTGCTTTGATAATATTGTCCAGATACTTAGCAAGATGGTATTCCGCAGTGCCTATCATGGAAACCACTGGCCTAAATGGGTTGTCCTTTTTATGTACAGGGTGTCTCAAAAAAAATGTTACCATTTTGATTTGATCTCTAGTCCACATTCTTTGGACTGAATGTTTCATCTCTTCAGGTTTGATAGGAAACATTTGGGAGATTTGATTCATACAGGAATTTTGACTTTTTATTCACTATGGTGTTCATGCTGGAGCAAAAACAAAAATATGGTAGAAATGTGCAAAGCCATGTTATTTTTGTATCGGATGGCCACCGCAGAAAATGGCAACCCTCATTTAATCAAAAAGTATCAAAGCTATGACTTTATTTTGCACCTTCTATCTAAAGAATATTAGACATCTGTCCTCAAAAGGGGCTGTATACTTAAGGTTGAATTGTCCCAAATAAATTTTTGATTATTTATAATAAAGTGACAAAACCCATTTTCACAGGGTGATTAGTTAAGAGGTTAAACTAGATTATAAGAATGAAAAATTGGTGAATTTCCCGTTATTTCAACTGAAACAAAAGACCTTTGCAAAATGTCATTAAAGTAGTAGAAATACACAAGTCCTTAAAATGCCATTTACAACACATGTTAAATACATTGTATACTTTGTATTTATAAGGTTACATTTGTTTATATCCTTTGCCTTTCATGAAAATAATGACAAATAACACCAATATCCTCTCAACTTTGGCAATTTGTTCAACTCCTAGCAGTGGGGGCATCACAGAACAGCCTTTCATGTATATGGCTTGTTAAGAACAGGCAGTCAGGTGTGAGGCATACTACAGTCGAAGTCAACCTTACTTCAACAAGGGCAGAATGTCAGGCCTGTGCAACAGACACCATATAAACACAATGATTGAACCACAAACCACAGTATTCACCAGTTGACTGAGCACAACCTTGGATTTGCCTCATGGAAAGTAAACCAAGTTACCCTAACATCATTAGGTAACTGCGACATGGATTATTTTCCACTGACTTGTGTAGGTTTTCAAGTTTGGTATGTTGCCCTTGTTGAGTGTGCTTAACAAGCCATAGCCATGAAAGGCTGTTGTATGATGCCCCCACTGCTAGAGTTGAACAAATTGCCAAAGTTGAGAGGATATTGGTGTTATTTGTCATTATTTTCATGAAAGGCAAAGGATATAAACAAATGTAACCTTATAAATACAAAGTATACAATGTATTTAACATGTGTTGTAAACGGCATTTTAAGGACTTGTGTATTTCTACTACTTTAATGACATTTTGCAAAGGTCTTTTGTTTCAGTTGAAATAACGGGAAATTCGCCAATTTTTCATTCTTATAATCTAGTTTAACCTCTTAACTAATCACCCTGTGAAAATGGGTTTTGTCACTTTATTATAAATAATCAAAAATTTATTTGGGACAATTCAACCTTAAGTATACAGCCCCTTTCAGCTCCATAAAATAAATAGCATGAAAATAGCACCGTAATGTCATAATGTGTGATTTTTGTCGTTTCAACAATTGAGCGGAAGAACACTTCGCCAAGGATGCGTAATCGGCGAGCCGCATCACATATCCTTCCATTTCAATATGGCCGCTTTTGTATGACAATAGAGATTGAAATCTGGCACAGTTTCAAGCTCTAAGTTGAGAATTCTTGCCAATAGTTTGAGATTCGACGTTTGTGACTTCGTGAGAGTGATTCGCAGGCATGTGTTCCCAATTGAGTATACTGTGGCAATACTGGCTCAAATGTCGGTCCTGAAATGACCTATCCATTTTAACTTGCAGCTACACTAAATGTGGAGTTTGTCACTTGCTGATGACCCAATTAGCTAAAACAAAGGCTGACCTTTCGGTACTTAATGCGGATTTGTAACAAAGAACCAAGAAATCATTTTCTGTGTACCGGTACTTGTAACTTTGGGTTTGTATCTACACGGCAGTGAAGCCAGAATTTCAAAATTTGTTGCGGAAACTGACTAAAATGGTGTTTTTGTTCGATATTATTTTCAGCTCAAATGTCGGTCCTAAGACAGGGGCTTCTAGACTAAACACTCTGAACTCAATGCACTGCATGCTGGTGGGCCCACTCCTATTCAGAATGTACAGTAGCATGATGATGTAAGCCTGTCCTGGCACTCCTGACATGTGACTAGAATTACAAGACTGTGTGGTTCCACAATACAAGTCATTGAGTTACCATAGCAGTCAATTGTTGTTATTGCTCATGTGTGGAGTGGTCAAACCTCGAATAAAGGGGATAGCTTGAGATAGTTCTGACAAATTTGGGATTTTCTCGACAATGGAAACAAATTTTTGAATTCTGGCTTCATTGCCGTATAGAGACAAACCAAAGTTACTAGTATACAGAAGATACTCACCCCCTTCGGACAGAAATGACCCGTCCGAGAATCACCGTCTCACTGCGTCTCGGTGCCGAACTAGCATCCAGGTTCGACTGGAAACACCTTATGGCATTACTCACTCCAGCCTAATCAGAAAAATTAGGGTGGTCTTAAGGCAAGGCAGTGAGGGGAGGGATTGATGGGTCTTTTAAAAAGTAGATTTGACGGAATTATCCCCCTTTGTTAAAGTAAACAAGAAGAACGTTTAGGTCAGGGAAATAGTAATTGTATTGCGTAATGGAAATATAAATAGTTCTTCTTGATGATCGGCAGGCATTAGGCCTCGCCAGTAGATAGGGTCTAAGAAGAGTAATGCCATAAGGTGGGAAGGTCTGCCAGATGCTATGATACGCGCCGGTCACCCATCCATGTAGCGTTTGCGCTCTACGTTACTTAACTTCTAGCTGCGAACGCGCAAACTACTAGGCCGTAAAGGAAACCACCCGCGGCTGGCGGGTTAAGTCATACTCGAGCTGCAAGGAGTTCAATGCAAAACAGAAACTTGGGCCTTCTTTTCGGAGTTAATGACGGCTAAGGCAGGTCCTTATAGAAAAGTCTCCGTCTAGTGGGCTAGTAATACACGTACTCGCAAATATAACGAAGTTTCGTATTAACAGAATTGTCTAATTTGAAATTGTATATTTTGGACGACAGAGATACAAAGGGCTGTGAGAAATTTAACACGCTTGGTTGCCCTGGGCTCCAAGCATCAGCAGGCAGGTTAATGTGGCTATTGCTTGTTAGCCAGTCGTAAACTTGGCTTTTGCCATCGTGGTCAATGCCGCCCAACCAACAATTACCCCAAACTGAAAAAGAACAAAATTCCTCAATAACAAAGCATGGAAAACACTAACACATGGTCTCCACCAAGGGCACATTTTTCGACTGAAACCAAGATCATGCATCAAGTGCATTTATTTACCCGAGGATGTCTTCACATACGCCCGTAGGGCCTGGAACTCGGCATATGTCTCCGTTTCAGCCAGTCTTCCTCCCTTACGAATGCAGTTCTTCCGCGCATTGTCGAATGTCAATAACGGTGAGGTGATGATGTCGTACATGTGAGACTTCCCAGTCCTATCCATAACCTCCTTGTAATGACCCCCTAAAAAGTACAAATAAATTTTATATTTCAATGCTATGTAGGCTCGGTCGCCCACTTCTTAAATTTAAAATTCAAAATTACCATCAGAGAAATTTCATTCATTGTAGTGGATTGCTTGTCAATGAGGAAGTACCATTCACTTCTCGTTCTGGGAATTCTACTCGAAGTGCCTGAGGAAGACTTCCGTTGGGGTCGAAAATTTGCGAATTTCGGCGACAACTTTACTTATACTGTCATTTTCTGTCATTTGTCGTTTTTATGCTCTATTTTGAAAAAGAGCAAAGAAAGAGAGAGCACAAAATTGACACACAAAATGATGATAAAAAGGAAGTCAGTTTCCAGAATCTTAGCAAATTTTCGACCCCAAGCGGGGTCTTCTTCAGGTTGGCACTTTCCAAGTCGAGCTACCAGAAATGTAAAGAAAAAGAGCAAGAAGTAGAAAAGTCTTAGGGCCGTATTCACGGACCGCACTTTAGCCTAAAGTATAGCTTAAGTTAGACTTTCTCTATGCTTGAAGCATTGCGAAAAGTCAGACTTTAATGAAAGTGCGACCCGTGTATACGGCCCTTAGACGACTTCAGTATCAAGAACAGGTTTCCGAGGCCAACTCTTGGAAAGACAGCTTGAAGTGAAGCGGGCGTATATATTTGTCATTGACCTTTACAGCAAGAGCCGACACCAGCCCACCAAAAATACTCCCCCGATGATTACTCCAACTGAGTAATCGAACTTTACATCAAAGCCACCTCAGCTGTGTACGCTACCAAACATTCATTCGTCATTAGACTATAAAACTGCTACCCAGGAGATTCGCGATTTCCATGACATGATAACTTGCATTAAACGTTTTGTGCAAGGGGCAAGTTGATCCCAGTGGTAGCGTAGTTTTAGTTTATTTTATGTTCGGGATCCATAATCTCAAATCATCGGGTTTTGCAATGGAGCCGTAATAACAACGAAACAACAATATAATCACAGACACGATTTAAAAAGAATATAAATACATGTATATGAATAAAAATAAAAGAAAGAACACGGGGCATCACGACTGCAGTTGACTTAGATGATGGGGTTACTTATGTTGCTGATAAAAGTAGGCCTACGCAGTTCTGATTTAAAAGTGTGCAGATTATTTATAGACTGGAAAGGATACGGGAGACCATTCAATGCTACAGCATCCTGAGAATGCCAGGGCTTCGCGCTCGTTCCTTTCGCAACTACGCCCTGAGGACATCGGCCCGATTTCCTGTGGTACTTACGAATGAAATCCTTTCGCCCAATCAGAGCATCCCGTCTTGGCCATTCCCAAAAATGGCAGCTGTAAAGGTTTCTCGATTCGCTGACAAACTCCCTGAATTTCTTATTGTTCCTGAATAAACTTAGCGTCAAAATGATTCTCACGGATTATCTAGATAACGAGTACGTACCACTGGGTTGAAAACACGAAGGTATGATCCAGTTCATGTGTTTGGGACAGCTATCATTCGACAGCATGCATAAATTATGGAATGAGATGCAATGCTACGAGACTGGTATCCGGTAACTCGTTACACCAGATCTATGTGCAGACGTTGTAGCACTAGGCGTGATATTTGGTGATTACATCAAGTGGCATTTCCTCCACTGCATTGCATGGTTTATTTGTGAATTACCAATTGGCGAGTACACATGAGGGAATGTCCCTCTAATCCACCGAAACGGGGTGGATGTCCTCAGGGCATTGAGGGAGGGGACCTAAATGACCTGAGATTCTCAGGATAATGCTACAGCCTCTCTCAACTCTCTAGTATCCGTGACAGGTTATCCGGCACTCAAATCATCAATTGTAAGTCGGGCATAAAAATGGCTGCCCGACCTGGTATCAAGTAGTCCCTACAAGCGTCTCGTTTAGAACATACAAAGCCTTACCTCTCTCTATCATTTTCGCCTTCAGTTTCAGATCCACTGCCAGAACAGCACATTCAGATAATTTGAACAATTTGCAGACGTTGTTCCACCAGATGAAACCAGTGCAGGTTAGTGCTCGCTGCAAACATTCCAATGCACACTCGATCTCAGTTGTAACTCGAACACTTCCAAAGGAAATCCATTTGGTTTCAGCAAACGCGTTGACTTTTTCTCGGATACTATATATGTGCACGAATCGCAATTCGAAGCGGCCTTTTGTGGGTTGAACCCAGAGCCCCATGCAACACAAAATCCACAAGAGTCCCCGCCCGGAATCGATTAGTGACATTTTTTTCTGGTCTGACAAAATGTGCATTAGTTGAAAAACTGAGTGAATTTTGAAGTCGTATTGTCCGGCAGAAACAATCCGAAGGGCTGCTTGATATTGAAATGGTTCTTGACAACACGTTGACAGTTAAAATAAACGGGTCTAACACTTATTGCACTTAGAGTAACTACAAGGTCCCCTTCCACGTGAGAGAAGATGCCGACATTTTCTCTCAACAGACTGTCGACAGAACTATGAGTGACCCATCCACGTGCGAAAGAAATGTCCCGGCAGTTACTGTTGGCGAGATGATTTCTAGCTCTAGCTAGAAATCATCTCACCTAGGCCTATTGCATGTGAAAGTATGTGGGAATAAGAAATGAATTCAGAATATACTAATCCTTCCTTCTCCAGGACAGATTCCTTGGCAATCTGGATCCATTTTTTTATGAGAATGAAATAACAGACTGCCCAGATATTTTCTGTCATTGACATGATTGAGACATAACATCCCAGAAACACAGATGGCCTTAATATTCTCGAGTTAAGAAGTGCTGACAGCTCCCGTACTTCGGACTCCAATCCAAATCCGTTCATTTAATCCTCCGCTGCTTTGAATATAAATAAATAGTCAATAGATTACTAGTACATAAGAGGAAAAGAAGGCGGACAATCCCTCACAAAATTGAAAAATTCTAAAAGTGTAATGATTTTAGTGGTGAGAACGCCAGAATGCCAGCACACGAACAGCGACATAGCTTCCATGCTATTATCACCATTTTGCCTGGAAATTTTGTAGACTTTGTTCTCTTGCAACAACATGTTAAATTGGGGTACAATCTGGCGATGTTTGGATGCTGATACTGATTCGCAAAAAGCAGGGATTCAACTTTTGACGTTTTTGAGATTTCCCACGATTTTGAGATCTTGAAATATTTATGAAGTGACTAGGTCGAAAGTTTTTTTTTGTTGGAGTTGATTTAGGACCTTGTTGTCTATCTGATCCAATTTCATCTTACAGTTGGCGAGCAATACAACGATTGCCGGAAAATCTTAAAACTGTTAGTGGAAAATCTCAAAAACATGAAACTTGAATCTCAGCTGTATGAATATCAACTTCTGAAGCCAAACCTTGCCAGATTATATCCCCATTCAATATGTTGTTGCAAGAGAAAAAAATTCCCAAAATATCCAGACAAGATAGTGATAACAGCAAATCTCAAGAAATATGTCATTTTCGATATTTTCGCCGTTCTCGTTATATCCAGTGTCTGAATTCAGCGAAAACTTATCAGACTAGAGGAGTGCATATCTAGTACTGACTTCAAATACTTTTGATATAGATATTGGAATACAAATGCGGAAATTTTGCCTTGAATGGGAACTTGAATTCCCTCTGTTCTAATAATTACGTCCGCTACTGTATGTCTGACGTAATCTACCTTTCCGAATCCGATGTCATAAACTCCTTCTGTATATATATATATATATATACTGTTTATTTGAAAAGAGAAAAGTACAATAGAATTCAAAGGAGGGCCAAAGCAGAGCATTCTCCTTCTGTAAAAGTTATCAAATTATCCTGAACGGAACGCGCCCGAAGAGGGTGGAGGAGGTTTCCTCGAACCCGACCACGTAAAAAGGCCTATAAATTGATCATTCACAGACAGCTGTACTCACAGAGGGAAGGTTCTAAACCTTTGAACATTTCCAAAATGATGAAACCACCCAACATTTACCATAATCAACTAAAATAAATCGAAACTGATGAGACAAATGAAAGAGTATCCAATCGTCAGCATTATAAAATGGAATAATTCATGTGCTGACATTTATCAGTGTAGGACGGGCGTGTTTGCACACTGTTGTATTTCATAGTTTTCACAGTGTATTTCACACGCGCCGTCAACCTCGTCCCTGTTCCGTTCGTTTTTGATAACCCTTGGGTGCGAATCGAGCGTGTGAGCATCAGGCGGAACAAAAACGAGCGTCACCGGGAGCCAGACCCAGACCCGTGCTAGGCGGGGGGGGGGTTAATAATTTTCACCGGGCTACTTCGCCATGTTGGATATATTAGATTTTGGAAACGGCCAACTTTTGTTTTGTTACCCGCTTTTAATCCAGTTTGCCCGACATATGACGTCACAACAATGCCTTGTCGAGGGAGTCGGGTTGCAAATCGAGTTGTAACTTGGTTGTTGTCGCTTGATTCCGCTTTGTCCGTGAATGGTGTACATGTACATGTACTAGTATTCAATAGGTCTATCAGCCTGTCAGCGGGAGATAGGCCTTTCCACCTGTTTTCCTCCTCACGTCAAAGGAACCTCCAATTTAAGGACAAAATCACAATGGGAAAATAGCGAATGTCATGTGATTTAAGAATGAGGATATTTTGGGTGGTTTCATCATTTTGGAACGTTCCAAGGTTTAGAACCTACCCTCACAGAGTGTCGTCCACATGCGACTTTCTTTCTGAGTGCGGACTTCTGCGAGAAAACTCTCATGTAGAACGGCGCCTTTCAAAACCAAAATCGTTAATGACAGCAGTTGGTAATGATGGCGGCATTTTCTGTGGGCAGTACCTAGTTTCCACAAAAATATGATATACAAAGAAAATACTATAAATAGCGCTATCAAAGCCGTAGCTTACTACGGCTCTTCCCTTATGGCCGTTGGGGTGAACGAACATGATCATAGTCAGTGGGGGCTTACTGGAAAAAACGCAACGCAACGCAATGCAGCGCAATGGGAGTAATCACTGTTTCCAAATGACTAGCTGATTTGTTATGTCGACGTTAGATGGCGGTGTTCAAATGTTTGACGGCGAACTGGCGATCGATCGATCAATACACGCGTAGGCCTACACGTCGTCACGACGTCATGTACATCATGCACAGGCGCGAGTCGTGTCATATGCATAGATCATGTTTCCAAGCTCGACGTGAAGTTCAAATCTACCTAGGCCTATCTCAATCTGAATGCTCTAAGTTATTGATTTGGCGTGGAGGCTGTTGCTACACGTAAAGGAATGCGTTCAAGAATAGGCTCTTACTTGATGAATGGTTGGTAGGCCTAATGATGTTGCAGCTCGTCAAACTTCGCAAGTGATGAAAAAGACGGCGGACATTTTTTGGCTCACTACCTGTACTTGTATCAGAGCTCAGCAGAGTATCAGTCTAGTTGCCACTAAGTGTACGTAGGTTGGACAGGAGACCAGTATGGGATCATTGGGAGATGCTAGGCTCGCGCATACCAGGTGAGTGCGTTACACCAAGATGGCCATGAACGTTTTAATATGTTGCCCGAGACTATCATGACTGTCGGATTGATACACAATGAATGGTCCCTTGCCGGAAGCATCAATCCTCGACCCTTGCATATGTTATGTGCTTACTACGCCTACCAAAGCAGCGGCAAATGGGTAAAATAGGAACTAGGTTCATTGCGTTGATTGCGTTGCGTTGCGTTTATTCCAGTAAGCCGTCAGTGGGGAATCAACTCTTGGTTCGAGGTCCTAATTTTAAAACGTAGCACCCTACGTCAGTAAAGAGAGTGCGATATAGTGACAATACTATCCCTCCATATGATTTGACGCAATGTCGAGAATGATCTGAATCATTCTATATATTTAGACGTTAGGTCAATTTTATGACATTTATCCCTACATCTTATTGAGAGGAAAAAACGAAGAATTATTTGACGAACAATGGCGCTTAGGACGCTAAAGGTATTTGAATAGATGCGGCAATGAATGCAACACTGCCATTCGCATCGCAAAAGCACATACATCATGTCTGGATTGACACTTTTTTTTTGAAAGCACTCCCCTTGCTGTAGTTTTCGCTTCAGTCCTGAAAACCCAGCGCAAAAAAAAATCCTGCTGAAATAACATCAGAAGTGCGATTGAACTCCGTAAATCAACATGGCCCATAGTTCACTCTACTGTGGATTTTTGTATTGTTTTAATGGACCATTGTCTCAGAAGAATTGAGTCGGATGATGACAAAATAGGAACAAAACATAGCCTCGAAGAGTAAGTTGATTACCCACGGTGATGTAGGCTGTGAGCTGTGGGACACGGTCTTGTCCTTCTTGTCCGAGGATTCTTCTTTTCCCTTGGACTTTGCCAAAATGGTGCTCGGGTCATTCAGTCAGTCAGGAGAGTCTCGACTCGTAATCGTATCGAATCGCTTTTGCTTCCATAAACGTTTAGTTTGTGACTAGACTGGTAAGAACTCAACCACGGTCGAGGTACACGTAGAACTCAACCACGGCCGAGGTACATGTATACAGTACAGCCAAGCTAAACAGGAATGACGTACGTGCAATTGATTTCCTCAGAGCTGTCGTCTAAGGAGCAGTGGCAGATGAATTACTTCTTTAGGCCTTTCAAGACATTCGCCGTTACCGCTGTTGCCTATTGTGAAGTTATTGTAAACTTTTTCTCACTGTAGTTTGAATGTACGTTTCAATGGTCGGAATAATGAGATGCATGTTTGAATTACCTTTAATATGTGAAGGTGAAACCTTGAGGAGTGAGCTCTGCCCTGCGCATTATTGGGGAATTATAGTGAGGATGTTGTGAACATGATTTCCGAGGCGGTGTTTTTGGTTCTGGTAGGGCCTGGGGGGGGGGGGGGGTGCTTTTCTTNGGTATACCTTATGTTTACCCAGGATTATCCTGGGTAATCATTTTCTTTACCCAGGATCATCCTGGGTAAACATAAGGATCCTTAACTTTACCCAGCTTGGGAGTTCCCGCCGAATCATGCTGTACGTGCGTCTCTTTCGGCAGAAAACATGCAGTAGGATCATTGCTAAAAAGGGATGAAAATTACCGCTATACCTCCTCCGGGGCTTGCATTAGGAAGACAAGACCAATCCCTACAACTTTTCAAAAGGGACCGATAGTAAATTCTCAAGGACTTTGGAGCGATAGGCCTAGGTAGAACATGTATGATCCGTGTGCATTTCGTCATTTTCATGAATTTATTTTTGCAGAACATGCAGTACGATCATAACTCGAAAGGGCTGAAAATTACCGCTATACCTTCTCCGGGGTGTGGAATAGGGAGAAAAGACCAATCCCTACAACTTTTCAAAAGGGACCGATAGTAAATTCTCAAGGACTTAGGAGCTATAGGCCTAGTTCGAGGCCACCCTTCATTTCATGATTTACGCTGAATATCAACCTCACGACACCACTCGGGAACTCCAATCTGCGTAAAGTTAAGGATGCTTATGTTTACCCAGGGCCGTCCTGGGTAAAGAAAAGGATTACCCAGGATGATCCTGGGTAAACATAAGGTATTCCCAGGACGACATTGACCCATTCGGCGTTAGTTTGGTTTGTTGTGGTGACGGACGGTAGGCTACTCGACATCTCATACACTTCTGGATTGGCGGTATTGTTGCGGTGTGGGTGGGACCAGGGCTGGAGGTGCCTTCTTTCCATTGCTGCATGGAGTGGAGGTGGGCTTGGCACGGACCCCCCCCCCCCCCNNNCCCCCCCCCCCCCCAATTGGGACAGGGCAGGGGAGTCTGGGGACGCAGAGGAAGAGCAATTCTAGAGGGTGGAGAACAATGAGGAGAAGAGGGACGGGGTACTGGTGGGGCTTAAATATAAATTGACATGGTATTTGATGAAGAATGGTGTGTTGGCCGAGGACATGGTGGAGGATGGAAAACGCGGGCCTGGCGGAGCTGGACCGAAAAGCACAACAACCTGTCCAATCGCGTACCCAGAGTTCAATGCAGTACGACAGGGGACCAGTCTAAGATATTGCGGGACGGTTCGGCCTCAAATGACAACAAATGTACACGAAATGCACAGGCGAGGCGGCGTATTCACAGGCGTTCGTAGCGCCATCTGTGAGGTCAGTGTAGTAGGAGTATATAACAGACAATGCATTCATATCGTTTCAGATCCAACGGACACAAACGTCTCGATCTCAACAAAAACAACAGAACGAAGCCAAAATACACAATATTCATGGACTCTTGATTTTCGTCTTTGTATGTATCCTACTCATTATCCGAATAAACGACGTTTTCATATCAAAATCGTCTTTTGAATTCAGACACACACTTCGGGACACAAGCCTCCTGCCAAAATCGGCGAAATGGCAATCTGGATGAACCGTAGGCCTACCGTACAGTTGTTGTCGTCCCGACACTGATTCCGTCCCCACCGGACGCTCATCCGAAGCTGACGATAATCGTCTTGCCGGAACTTTGCATCAGACAGTCTTTCAGTTCACCATGGAGAACGTTTGGTGGAATTGCATTTTCACCCCCTTCCATAAGGGCGGTTTACACTAGGTTGCACCAAGTTGCAAGTTGCAGCAACTTGCAACTTGTTGCAAACTACCTGGGACGGTTTACACATAGAAAAATCGATACAACATCCAGCCTGATCGAGTTGCAACAAGTTGCATGCCCGTTTACACATGCAACTTTTATGAAACTTTTTGGATGAAAAGTTGCATGTGTAAACGGGCCTATACACGTAGGGGTGGATGCAAGATGACGATAAGAAGGATGGCTGAGTCGCTTGTGATGGCCTCCTCCGTTCTTACCAGGGCCAATAATGCTATAGCGTCGGCCCTGACGGAAAAATGAAAAACAAATACAAACAAAAAATAAGAAGGATGGCACCGAAGGAGCGTCCCCGCCAGCAGGGACGGGTGGGGGCAGTTCATCCCCGGTAGTCCAGGAAGACTGGGACGAACGACGACAACAACTGTACGGTTTATCCAAATTGACTTTGATTTCTGGAGAGCATTGTTCGGCAGGAGGCTTGTGTCCCGAAGTGGTGCGTCTGAATTCAAAACACGATTTTGATACGAAAACGTCGTTTATTCGGATAATGAGTAGGATACAAAGACGAAAACAAGATGACATTGTAAATGTCTGATGGTTCCCGCTTGTTTAAGAGGGCCTTACAGGCATGACAGGCAGCCTGCTGGTTGTCATTTTGATGTGCTCAAATCAAATCATCAGGTTTGACCTTGACCTCTGATCATCAAGGTCATTGCATAATCAAAATGGGCATCCTCAGTAACCTAATAGTGGGTGATATCATGCTTCCACCTCTGCCATAGGCAGAGATGTATCAAATTATCAAAGTATGACCTTGACCTTGACCTCTGATCATCAGGGTCATTGCATAATCGGAATGGGCATCCTCAATAAC
>NMRB01002704.1:64104-91974 GCA_002633025.1 Notospermus geniculatus
GAAGGGATTTGGCTATTGAAGTTGAGCGGGCAGTGTTGTTTTAACAGCACACCAATAATTAGATTACCCGGGCGTGCAGTAAAAGGGGAAAATCCTTTAAATGGTGAAAGCCCGGCATTGTCTTTGGTGATTATGAGTACAATAGAACCATCTCGGGTCGACCTTTTTGTGAAAATTTGTTTGTTTTTTCTATTCCCAGTCAGGGATAATTCCCGATCGAAATAATAACGTGTTTAAACTTCTCGATTTATAATCCTTGTAACTTATTCCATATGTCCTCCATATTGTTAGGCTAACTAGTAACTATAACGTAATTACAGTTCGTGCTTTGTGGTCAGTTTTGGTACTCTTCTTCTATTACTATCAACTTTATTTACAATATGAATGTCCTTTTTCTAAACGTCTCGATTTATAATCCTCGTAAATTATTCCATATGTCCTCTATATTGTTAGGCTAATTAATAACTATAACGTAGGCATGCTTTGTGGTCAGTTTTGGTACTCAACTCTTCTTCTGTTACATGTACATGTATTACTATCAACTTTATTTACAATATGAATGTCATTTTAATACTAAACTTCTCGATTTATAATCCTAACTTATTCCATATGTCCTCCTTATTGTTAGGCTAACTATAACGTAATTACAGAAAGGTAATTATCTATGATCCTTTTGAGATCACTTGTTCACATCTCCTTCTTTTCTCGAATGCAGATGACATTGGATTCAGTTTACATGTCAGTAAACAAGAATCCATTGGAGTAGGCCTACAGTATGATGGCTGAGCATGTGTTCTTCGGCAGTTAGATATTGCTGACAGAAGGGCAGTTTTCTTTAGATTTGGCTAGAGACTGTCATGTCTCCCACCGTAACCAAAAGAAAATGCTCTAGTTGAAGTAGAAAGTGTCATGTGTCTCAACATAGATTAAGAAGCAAATTTGACAAGCCAGCTATTACATGTATGTGAAAGACCACCATAATTCATTACGATTGGAAATGCTGACTGTAGATTCAACCAAATTGTTAAAAACATGTTAAAACCTTTAATTGATATGATATTGTCCTCTTGACATGCAATGAAAATGAATGAATGAATGCTCCCATTTCTTTTCAGACTCGTCATATCCCCCTCCCAAGGACAAGGATAACTGAAGTGGAAGGAAGAGATACTATAGGGGTCTGAAAATCTGTGATGTTTCTCTCATTTTAAAAATCCTCAAAGAGTGGGCCTCAGTTGAAATTCCAAGGTAATTATACGTAGTCCTTTTGTGATCACCCGTTCACATATGAAAACATTTCGTGCTTTGTGGTCGGTTTTGGTTTCTACTCTTCTTGTATTAGTATTACTTTCCTTTGGCGCTTGAAGTCCCAGGAGGAATCTTCAGCTTCCTTGTTGTCATCTTCGACATGAGGCTGTGACCCATCATCATGAGTGTTTTGAAGGACTGTTGTGAGACATCGATGCCATTTGGCTGCAAGCAAATCGGTGGGATGCACACCATCGTACAGTCTCGAGTAGTCGATTTTGATTTGTTTGATTGATCTATTATGATTTCTCTTTTTTGTTGAGCAACGAAGGAGATCTCTGTCCCAGCGGATGGTTCTAATGCCCCTCGAGGTGTTCAGTTCACGAATTTTTTCATTTATATTGTCTATATCTTCTTCTAATTGTTGCTGTTCTATCTCAAGAATCTCTTCCGATGCCTTCGGGGCCCACAATCGTCCTTTCTGTGCTGTAAATTGGTTGTATTTTGCGATGTTTACTGATGGAATTGTTGCAATAATTAGTTTAATATTTTTGTCCTGATAATAACCCTGAACTGTTTTGATGTCATTAAGTAGTTGATTTCCTTTTCTTATTGCGTACGGTAACCAATATTCTTGAAACTCTTGAACTTATGGATTACTGCCCCAAGAGCACGTCCACCGCTCTCCGACAGGAGGCGAGCATTCTCCCTGAAATCAAGGTGTTCGTCTAAAAATACACCAAGATATTTATACATATTTACCTTCTGTACCTCCGTATTATCTATTGTAAAAACGAAATCCGTCATAACGCTACGCTTCCGTCGAAAATGAACAACCTTAGTTTTTTCTATATTAATCTGGAGCCTCCATCTCTTACACCATATACTCAGGGCGTTCAACATATTTTGCAAACTTTCCTCATCTTTACTCACAAGTACAATATTATCAGCATACGCCAAACAACAAATATGCCTACCATTGATAGTTAACCCAGCACCAATACTGTTTAAATGAAATATCAAGTCATTTAGGTAAATATTGAAGAGTGTGGGTGACAACACATCCCCTTGTCGGACACCAGTAGTGGTTGGAAACCATTCCGTAAAAATACCGTTCAACTTCACACAACACCGTGAGTTCATATACAAATTCTGAATAGCTCTGTATATTTTACCATCAATATTATAGCATAGTAATCTGAACATGAGTAGATCCCTATCCACCCAATCAAATGCTTTTTTCATGTCGATAAAACATGCGAAAGTGGCTTCACCTGAGGCCAGCCTATTTCTTATAATCGATGTCAAAGAGAAGATGTGCTGAACACACGACCTGCCCTTACGAAACCCATTCTGCTCATCAGCGTAAAGGTCGAGAAAATCCATATATTCAACGATCCTTCTGTTAAGAATATCGGTGAATACCTTATATACACATGACAACAAGCTAATCCCTCTATAATTTAAAGGTACATGGGGGTCTAAGGTAGAATTTTTAGGAATGGGGGAAATGATAGACTTCCTCCAAGTATCAGGGAAAACCCCTGAAGCAAAACATACGTTGAATAGATTGTACAGAGCAAGCGTCACCTCACGTCGTTTCAAAATCTCATTAGGAACTCTATCATATCCCACACTCTTCTTGTTCTTAAGATTACGTACAGCCTTTTCAACCTCGTCAAAGGAGATTTGTTGATTCAAAAACTCGTTTTCAATATATGCAGCCTCACCCATTTCCGCCTCGGCTTCTACCTTCCGGCGACAGGCGTCACGGTAGAAATCATTGTCAAAACCCACACAAGCTTCCTCAGGTCGATTATACAACTTACAGTATGCCTCTTGCCATTTTTTAAGTGCAGTACCTTTATCAACATATGTCACACCATTCTCAATTACATTCATAGGCAAATCCTTGGGTTTGTTAGGACCAAGTTGTCTTATTTGATCCCAGAAGGTCCTCGGATTATGTGCACATACTGTATCAAATTCCAAAACTCTACGCTTGTTATACGATCTCTCATGAAACCGCAGACGCTTATCAAATTTATGCCTAGCATCAACAAATTTCCTTCTCGCCTCGCGGTACATTGTTGGATTCGAACCAGTACACTTAATACATTCTTTCTCCCTAGCAACCATGTTTGTCCACAGTTCTGCCAATTCCTCATTCCAATAGGGTTTACTACACCTGTATCTTCTCTTACTCTTTTTTGACGGGTCAGTTTTACGCAGGTATGCATCCATTTCACTAAAGAGTGTATCACAAAAATCCTGATATAAATCATTCACCTTATCTACAGCTAATTCATCCTGCACTAGCTTATCAATTATTAAAGCTATAGCTCCTCTCCAAACTTCATTATTCATAAAACCATCAGGCACAGTATCAAAGAAATACCGAACAGGCATTACACTGTCTGGGGCCTCATCTATACCGCCACCCTGATCACTTGTACTTAAGTCATCTGTCAGCCCTAAGCCCAGGTTAACCGTCAACGTCACCACTGAGTGCTCAGATGGCTTACAATACTCGCCAATCAGATCCATAAGATTAAGGCTATTAATCAAATCAGACATGGTATCAACACGACAGGAAACACAATACCTCAAACAATCTTGCGGTACCAAAATATAATCCACCACCGAGCGTCCTCGGGTTGATATAAAAGTAAAGTTATCTGACTCGGGGGTTACTCGTCCGTTAGAAATGCAAAACCGGGTGTCTTTTAAGAAACTCAACAAATGCTGTACCTTGTTCATTACGAGCGCTATCAATAACTATCCGCTCAGGGATGTCGTCTACGCCCCCAATGCAGTCAGTCAGGTGTCCAATTGTGGCATTAAAATCGCCACAAAGAAATATACAATCAGCATAATTAAATGTGTACGTCACTGCGATTAGATGGCTAAAAAAATCGGTAGCACTGTTCCTGACTGAGCTGCCTGGGGGGAGATAACATCCCAATACAACAAAAGTTAAATCAGTGTACTTGTGGGTCAAACACAGAGCAATTAAACCATCGACTGATTTATCACCAACACTTATCTCAAACCAGTTATGTAATTCTTCCTTAACCAACACACCCACACCACCAGAGCCATGTGGGGCATTTCGATGAATCAAAGTCCTCCTATGATCAAACCATTCATAACCATCTACATGAATACTTTCTCCATCCAGCAAATGCGTCTCAGTTACACAAATAATGTCACTACCAATATGTTTAATAATCGGTTCTCTCAATCCGTGATTAGCGGGGGACCAGTTATTAACGTTCCATGTTGAAATTAGTAAATTCTCATGCAAGGGCTGGGAAGTATCCTAGGCATGAGTAACTGTCCCCCCACGACCACGTCCTCTGCCGCCGCGCAGGGATTGACGACCGGGGGAATCACGACCAGGTGGGTCAGCATACTCCTGTTCGCCACCACCGTCCGTTCGAATCAACCGACCACTCCCAGTAAATCTAAAATCCTTTCCATGCGGCAGATCCTTCAAAACTTCACGAAAATTGATGTCAATAAGCCTCTCCGCGTGCGTTTTAGCACTCTTCAGAAACACATTTTTATATGAATTCGAATCTTTCAAACGACTTTTTGCTCTCAGCACACGAATCTTAGCATCGACGGACGATAATTCAATTTTCACGACACCGGGCTTACCGTCTCTGGATTTGGTACGCATACACCTAACTGCTTGGGTATCGGCTAGTTGCACACCCTCGGTTAGCAAAGCACCCACTTTCGCGTTTAAATCCTCATCAACTTGATACGGTAAGTTAATCGCTATTATCGAGACATCCGTATCGAATTCCAGACGGCGATTGGCACTGCCCGACACATTAGACTCTTCGACTGCTTTCAGTTTCGATTCCAATAAGTCAAGTCGGCCACTGATTTTCCCCACCTCCATATCAATGTAATCTTTCAAATCATTTCTACACTTATCGATACTTTGCTTCAGCTCTTTCATGCCGTTATCTACGCGCGCTACGATACTCTGCCGCAGATTCTGATGTTCCTCCTTAACAGAACATACGACACTGTAAATATCTGACAGAGTCAAATCCTCAGCGTCAATCTTGGGTAGTTTACCAAACGGTTTTGTGGGTGGTGTCACCTCCAAGTCCGATGACGAATTCGGACGGTCACGCTTCTCGCCAACCACAGGCGTTCGTATTTGTTGATCGTCCATTCTTTTGTTGAAGGATTAATTTGTTTGGATTAAGACGTCACGAGACCTTCTACAGCTTGCATGTGCACACTACGTACAAAACCGCATGTAGTGTATGCCCGGGGACCGAAGTCACAGGGTTCGAAATGTAAAAGTTTGGAAACACACTAAAACACGATTTGTTTACCTTTCCATATACTGACTCGTGGCCCAATCCATCCGCACACCATTCAACATCATGTACAACATAAAAAACTGGCATATAGTCCATACGCAACTTAGAATTTTAAAACTTTTTCGGAGAGCAAAAATCCGATACCTTTCCCAGTCCTCTGACGTCACCGAACGATTTTAGCTAATATAGTCCACACGCGAGTTTACATTGTACGTCGAACACTTAACGTATCTGGGCTAAAACATGGTCTTTCTGAGGTAAGCTAAAGACGCGTACCGTCTTATATGAGATGTTCAAAACACCTTTCTGCCTCTTCACTCACTCTCGAGATCACTATCAGTATTCAAGTGGCTTCTTTCAGTTTCATCGATTTCTCAGCAATGCTAAACAAAGCACAATAACTACAAATCGCACAATTCAATAACATTGAAAAACCATTGTAAAACCAATAATTATTCACACCTTTATTCATGTTGATTTATTGATTATGTTGATTTTGGGCAAATAGTAGGCCGGCCAAACCTCCAAAAAGTCTCTAGAAAAAAAATAGTCGGCATTTTCTGTTAATGGATGGCATCCTCTCTAGAACTGTAGGCTAAAATACAGTCTACTGAACAATATTAGGTTGGATGCCACTGATAAATTTGAATTTTGACGAAGTTACGGCCGATTGATTTTTTGGAACTGACTTTTGGGTGATGTTCGGCTACCGAAACTATACCCAGGGTATTGTTTTAGTGAAGATTGAGATCCTGGGTAATCTTTGTATACACCAAGGACGACATTTACCCTTTCAGCGCCAGTGAGGATACATATTCTTGAGCGTGATCTGACGGCTGTCGTGACTGTTCTCTGCACTCAGAAATTTCTGACTCGATTGATCGGTAACGCGGGGTACACGCGATAGTATATCTCAAATACTGGACGCAGCAGGTCATGCCCGATGAAATTCTTTAACAATATCCTTTTGCTTCATATATGGGGGTCGACAATATTTTACAACATGAAGCTATCTTGGAAATACCACGGACCGCTTATGTTACTTGACTGACGAAACTCCAAAGCTTCTCTTAAATCAAGCTAGTTGATATCTTATACACCACAAGAGCACTCTTGGTATCGTCGCTCATCAGAATCAGCTGTCTATGGCTGTCGATAATTGGAAAGATTCGCTTCCCTTTTTCGAGTAAAACTCGGCCGGTATCAATCGGAGAAGAACCATTAAGACAATCTGACAGACGAACAGAAATAATCAAATTGAAGTTGGACACAAAAAGCAACCGCATCCCGACATCATCAAAAACAAGTCGATCCAACATAGAACTTTTCACTTTCAACTTGTAGGTTCTCGTTTTCTTGTAATTAAACATCCTTAGGCTTTGCTCAATAGTCACCTTTTTATTAGAATGACTTATTGCTGTAAATATATCCCTGGTGAAGGGATTTATAGTCGATTCAACGATGTTCAAAGGGTGTTTCATCCGCTTGGCCTGTTTTGAATAAATGCATATATTTTTCATCAAACGTGAATGACGTATCTTTCCCGCGATGATCTGATAGTCGAGTACATAAACATACAGCTTTCTTTTATTTCCACGTTTTTTTATTACGAATGCCGCCAGCATGTGACCGCTGTACATATCTTCTTCACCCTCGTAAATCCACATGGCGTCATAATAACCGCTTGGGTTGGAAAAACGTGGAAACTGACCCAACACTGTCCCGTTTAGTGTCAATATCTTCCAATACTCATGCTGCTTAAAATAGCATCTGATTATGTTGCCGAATATTCGTTTCCATTGAATGTAGCCTTCTAAGGTGAACAGCTTTTTAATAGTGTAGTGGCTCAATCTGTTCTTCGGCACCACTTCAGAAGTGTAGCTCACGAAAACAACTCTCTGACGATTCGAAAAAATCAAGATTATTTCTTTTGTTGTATATGAATAGTGTAGGTTTATGCTAAAATTCTTCGTTCCCCTTATAAGCGGTAACATTTCTTGACGCTCTAGTTCACCATCTTTTCCGATATTTTGCTGAAAAAGAACAGCCTAAACTTAAAAGTTATGGTATTACTGCCGATTTGAAAATTCTGTGTGGTAATGTGGTCATGAGGCGCGATACAGTAATTATCACACACATTGTCAATAACCATATATCGGGTGGGCAAAAAAACCGCATCGAACTTCAAATCCTGATTTCTCAACAACTGTCCATTATAATTCAATGAAATTTGGTACCGTATTATTTCAAAATGTTTTGTTTACCGGTAATGTGTGAAATTTTTGCATTGATAACTTTGGTATTAGTACCGTATCACTCAATTTAAAATCATGGTAAAAAATGCGAAATTTCGCCTTACATTGCTCCATGATACTGCCCCTAATATGTGAAAGTATGAATCCAATAACTTCAATATCTACGCTGTGGAGCTCGTTACCATAACGCCATATTGGAATCGAGCGTGTCTCCAAAAATATGATGAATGATTACTATGGGTTTTACATTTGGCACCCCAATCTTAATGCCAAAGATAATGGATTGATCGAACTATACCCAGGGTATAGTTTTGTAGGACAACATTGAACCTGGGTATATTTCTGTTATACCCAGGACATTACGACATTAACCGATTCGGCATTATTGTCGAACGTTGTTTTGCTTTGCCATTTCCGGGTATTTGGCTAGGTAAACAAAATGGCGTGCCTCGAAAATCTAAGATAATTTCTGATTTCAAGGGTGTGTCTTAACTTATCGTTTCGAGCTGATTACTATTAACGATAAATTAACGCACGAGCCTCTTGAAGAATGAGCAGGGTTTGCTGTTTTCTTATTCGATTACATCGGGGGCCACTCTCCAAGCATCGATGTACGGTTATGCAGGTGTAACGTTTTTCAGTGTGGTCGTTTTTCTGTGTGATTCCCATTGTTCGGAACACACTGGGAAATGGACTGGCTATTTCTCTGTGTGTCGCCCATTGTCATGTCGCCGCTTATTCCGTCAATCTATTGTAATGTCACACTGGCACACGGGCCTCACTGAAAAACGTTACAGTAACAAATGTAATGTGTAATGCAATCTTTATTTTCATCGGTATCAGATAAAAACATGAGCTGATGAGCTCTTCAACCGATAGCATATAAATATGAAGAGACAACAATTATTAAAGGGAGACTCCACTCATTATATGAAATTCTGAATTTTTGAAATATCGTTAATACATTCAAATTCATTGATATCTGCACACTCACCAATACCTCCACCCAGCTTCCTGTCACCCTGGCCATATCAAACGCTCCATCCCGTTTTCCCAAGCCCTCCGCATCCTGTCCATATGCTCAGAACGGCCTGCGGCTCTGAAACACCTTCAGAACTTGGTTGGTTTTCTCACTGACAGGGGACATAACAGACGGAAGGTTGCAAGGGAAGTAGAAAGGGCGATCCAACGTCATGACGGCCAGGGGGCCCACTCTGCCACTACGACGGAGACCAATACCCAGGATGGGAGTAGAGACAGAGCTGATGATGGTGATCCCCAGGCTAACCAGAGTGTCGACAGAAGTGAAGTCCGAGACAACCAGCAGTCCCCCAAAACCATCAAGATCCCCTTAGTCCTCACCTATCACCCTGGACTGCCAGACATTACTGCAATCACACGCCGTTTCCTTCCTTTTCTTCATTTGAACCCATAAGGTCGTCAGCCTAGTCTCTATGGATTGATAAAAATTCAAAAGCTTACCAAGCTTTGTCAATACCCTATACAAGTGGCAATGCTGAGTGAAGTATAAGAATGTAATAAAACCCTAACCGAAACGTAGTTGGCACATCGCGATGATCACCGCCTTGTGTTGTATCCTTCCGCTAAATAGTTCTCTTCAAAATACCATTCAGACCGTGTATGCCTGTTTCTTATTACAAAAGTCCTCCCTCAATACATTGTTTCAGTAATATCATAGTAGATAATGATCTATTTATTGACGATAAATTGGTTTTTCAAGGTCTTTGCAGAGTGAAGCGGTGAGCTGGTGCCAGAGGTGTTAGTGGAGCCATTCGGAAAAGGCGGAACAACAACTCAGGCGGGCCAGATTGCCATTTCGCCTTCACGTACTACTGCATGCTCCAGACATTGTTGTCTGAGTATCGTAAATGTTTTATGGTGTAACTGATTTCTCACCTTCAGGGCCATCAATCGTCTGCTGAGGTTCATTGGAACACTTTGTTGACATAATTCCCTTGAAGAATACTCGTGCTGTAGAAAGCACATGCCACTGTCAAGGTTAATTTCATAAATAAAAACTGATGACCTGTGAAACAAGCACAAACTTGAACAGTATAATATGGATCGTATATAAAATCCAGATGTGTATAAGGTTTCGTGGAATGTCGTAGTGTGTACGTTCACATATGTCGCGAGGTGTTGCCTTTTCCCGACGTATATATTGGATAGTTGAACTCGCATGGCAGCACGTCGAGCCCTCTATCCGTGGGAAACCGGCAGTCTGTCATCTTCGACGGCAGATTGCGTCCAGATTCTTCCGATGGAAAATTCACTGGTAGCCCTCCTCAGCGAGTGTTCAAATATACCTCACGGAAGCATGGACAGGTCCGGTTCTCTACAAAACTCGCTATGAACAACAATAAACCGTAAAGCATAGATGCCAACAAAAAGAGCGAACAGGGTCCATGAACCATACATGTCGTTTAGTTTTAATCTTGACGAGGTGTAACATAGGCCTACATACGACATTCATATCACTGCAAACAAGAGCAGGACATCGGAGCGATGTCAATGGTGTCCGATGAGAAGTTTACTACTCTAGAGCTAGTTATCTGTGATCTTGACCTCTGACCTTGAGAAGTATTGCATAACTGGAACAGGGATCCTTGATTAACCAATAGGGGATGGTTAATGCAGGCTTTTAATTCGTTTTCCCCTGAAATTCTGAGTAGATTTGCACTTTAGAACTGTTTGACCTTGACCTTAGGTCATTGTGTAATCTGTAATCTGAAAGCTCATCCTTGATAACCTAGGTGTAGATGAAGGTTTTAGGCTTCCACCATCACCAGGTTCTGTCTCATGTTATTTGTGATGGTTGGCTGTGACTTTGACCTCTGACCTTGAGAAGTATTGCATAACTGGGACAGGATCCCTTATTAAACCTATCGGATATGGTAAATTCAGGCTTCTAATTCATTTTTTCCTGAAATTCCGAGGAGATTTGCGCTTAAGAACTGTTTGACCTTGACCTTGACCTCTGACCTTCAAAGTCATTGCGTAATCTGAAAGCTAATCCTTGATAACCTAGGCGTAGGTGAAGGTTTTAGGTCTCTACCATCACCAGATTCTGACTTATGTCATGTTATCAAATTTGAATATCAAATCTCACCACGATATCAGCAAATATCATGCGACCGAGCAGGTGCAAACTGAAAATTTCAGTTGCAATAAATCCGTGGATGAGCAATGATGTTGTGATACCAGTTTCAAATCACTTACTGTGGCAGATCTCCCGATATGTCAAAATATCAAATTTGATATATCAATATCATTATGATGCTGACACTGGAGAATAAATTTGTTGATGCCAGTATCTTGCCAAGGGCCATAAACATAGGGAAGGAACTTGTTACTAGTGCTCTACCTGGCCTCGGAGACAAGTTATTCAAGAAACAAAAGTGTGACAGACAAAATCTCAACTTTTGATATGTCAATTTCACCATGAACCAGGTATCGGAGACTGGAAATTTTCATTCCATCTTGTAGCTCAGGTCATGAAACCTGGGGGGTAGGTCACATTTCCAGGTCTGTAGCTCTTGCAGGAACTAAGTTACAGGTGTGACAGACTGAACAGACAGACGACAGACAGACGGACACAGAGACAGACAGACAGACAGAAAGACAGACAGACACACACACACACACACACACACACGCACGCACGCACGCACGCACACCCACACCCACACACAGACCACGACCAAACACTATATGGTTTCCGATCTTGAGATCGGAAACCATAATCAGAAAATGTTCTTTGGCAAGATTAACATGATATAGGACTACAGATATCAAATACACCGACGACATTATAGGATATTTTTTAAACGATCCGAATTTTCCATGTTGAAACTGTCTGCAGCATCCTGCTAGCCCTCATCAGCACCGTGGAGAATCGTCAGCGCATTCGCCGAGTTTCTCAGGTGGCAGCACTGTGCTCCGAGTCGGAACATGGCGGCTGTGTCACAAATGTTGAAGATGTCAACTCCAACGCGGGGAGCAAATGTACCGATGATGAAAGGTATACACACTTAGACCATGCCGAGGATGACCTCCAGTTTATCGTCCATTATCTAAAGCTTCCTTAATTGGAATTACGTAGTCGACTTTACATTTGAAGTGAAAAAGTTCAAGTGTCACTCCGTGAAAACTGCGGTCAATCAAACAACCGGTCTGACACTACGGACATTTCCACTTCAAACAAAGAAACAACACTCCTTCAGCACCTATCACTAGATCATCCTCGAATTTACTTAAACTCGCTCACCTCTACCGAAACTCTCCATCTTTCGCGTTTTAGTTGGCAACACACACAATCAATATGTGACATAGGGGTATTCGAAAAACCTGGATGACTGGATTTACTGGATTGTGCGTCATTGGACACTGCCGCCTGAACCAATTCATTAAAGCTGAACTGCATGAACAAAAACACGCAGTATGGTGGTCTACTAGGCCCGTATGCATAAAGGTAGACTAAGGGAGGTAGAGCTTATTCCAGGTATAACTTATATAGTAACATTACATTATACCTGGAATAAGCTCTTCCTATGCGGTAGAGCTCTAATAAGCATTGAGTTAATGGTACCATTAGCTTAAAGTCAGTTTACGAAACAGGCCCCTGGACCGCAAACGCCCTTCGAAGTACCTCCAGAACATGATAGACTACCGGCCTGTTTAGCGGCGCCAATGTATTCAATCTCAGGCTTTCAAATTTTTGCCACAGTCTTGTTTGTTATTCGAATATAGCCTACATTTTCGCAGAGAAACGCATTGTACAAGATATGAGCAACAATACACACATGACTCGGGTGATGTGTATGTATTTGTAGAAAGAACATTTAAACGATTTCAATAATTGTGGCCAAAAAAATAAAATAAGAATTATCCTCAACGTGTATCTAATGATACGTAATGACGTTCATGGACGTCAGATGAGCGTTGTATTTTTTTTGAATGCAAAAACGTTGCTTGAACTATACCATAAATTTCAACGAGAGATGATTTATAGAATAGTGACTGATTTTCTGTTCTAGTTCGGAAAGAAAATACTGCCTTAGAACTGCGCCGTCATTGGACGCCATCTATGGATGTTACTCCACTGACAGACCCAAGGTAAATACAGTGGCACTACCAAAATAGGCTGGTAGTCTATCATGTTCTGGAGGTACTTAAGTGTCCTATGGTCGTTTCTATTTCTCTTTCTCAACCACCACTGTGGCGTGGTGATCTTTTTCCAAAGCTGGAATCTCCCATTTTCTTCGTATGGTTCAGCTTTAATAAACTAGTTCAGGCGGCGGCGAGCAATGACACACAATCCAGTAAATCCAGTCATCCAGGTTTTTCGAATACCCGTGACACAGCCGCCATGTTCGACTCCGAGCACAGTGCTGCCACCTGAGAAACTCGGCGACTGCGCTGACGATTCTCCACGCTGATCAGGTAAAGTGAGAAAACATTACAAATTGAAGGAAAACTAGGACATTGGCCCCGCGAGTGGTAGACGACACTGCATTCTCCCCCAGACACAGATGGCGATATGTCCATATGCGTCAGGCTTTGATTACAAGCACCACCTCCAGTCATGAGTGAAGTGGACTGAAGAGAGCCAGGGCCTGAAGCCTGAGGACATTGTCGTGGTGACAGATTTGACCAATCCTTGTGACAAGCTTAGGACGCTCACTGAAGTTTATCCCGGTGCACATGGTCATGTGAAAACCGTTCTCTATGCGACTGGCCGCCGACGTCGTGTCAACATCCAAGAAGCCCGTGCTCCGTCGACTTCATCCGTGTGAGTTATCGATGTTCAACCTCGTTCCCAGGTCTTAACGTTGGCTTGTTAAGCCCTGGCTTCAGAACCGAATACCTCGGCTGTGATTGGCTATCGGCGTGACGTCAAACCCAATTTGAAATTTGAAATGCCCAGGAAAATGGATTATAATGTGGTTTATTTTATTTTATTTTTCATATCATAGCAAACATTATTCTTTCTGATGATAGACATAAATGTTCCTAATACAGTTTAATGAAAATATATTTTTTACAATCATTACTGTAACCGATGTTGAAATAAGCGTTGGGGACGAGGTGCCAAGAATCTTGGAAGTGAATCCAGGGTCTAACGACCGAAGCCGAAAATGACCTCGTCCCAAAGCAAAAGCAGAAGAAATTTCGAGTTAGATCCTGGGGACGAGGTTGATCGATGTTCGAACGATTTGCAATAGCTACAGCCACAGGCATTTTATTGTTGCGTATGTGCCGTGTATGCACATGGTTGATGTGCATTCGCCTGTATGGGTGTTTTTAGAGTTTTGGGCTTGACGCTTGTCCTCTTGGGGATTTGATTCGTCTCTCGGTGACGAAATTATAAGAAGATAGATAGCTGCACCATGGCATAGATTTATACAACCATTAAAGTTCACCGTTGATGTTCGTCACGGCACGCACCAGTCTCGTACAGTATACATTGTAGCCGTCATTAAGAGTATATCGTCAATCGTATATGTGACTAGGCACGATAAAATGAGTCGGAATGCGCACATACGAAGACCCAACATGTCCAAGGTGACACCAACGGTTCGCTGATTTCAGGATTGTCTGCCCATTGTGAAATTTGACTTCAGTCAATTTCTATGGTTGCTGTCTGGTTCCACCTTCGGTCTTCTTCTGTGCGACTTCCGACTCATTTTGCTGTACAGGTGTGAAGGGAAAGAATGTCCTAGGAAAAACTGTCCGGGGAACAAAAGATCCAATTGTTACATTCTAATCTCGACAATTGGTTTCTATACCCATGCCACTTAATCCGTCATTCAACAATAGAAGTGGACACTTTTTACAGGGGGATACTATTTACTACTACACCTGGTCACATATTATCGACCACATATCGTCAAGATTATCAACCGTATACGGTATCCGTCCAAGTGTAATCGTCAACCGTATAACGGTTGGTAGTCGTAGACTCTAGTCATACGTTCCATCGTCATCCATCGCCGGCTTCTTCACTGTGGGCTACCCGTCGAGGGTTTTTCGAAAAACCCTCGACGTATTGCCGCCATTTTTCGAATCGATTCGCGAGGATTTTTGCTCACTGTGACCAGTAGAGTGTAATTCACGGCTTCATTTTCAGCAGGTTTGTAGATAAAATTGTCACACACACATCTGTACTTCTCTTTTCTCTGCAAATTGCCTATGAGTAACCTGGTTCCCTGGGCGTCCGACGGTGGCGCTGGCTGACGATTCGTGTCGAAGCCCAGGTATCCGCAACTCAGAAAAATAGCCGGAATTCCGGCTAGTGGGAAGCCGTTGATTCTGAGCGTCGATTAAACGTCGTGTAAATCAGGTTGATTGGGATATAAAAATTTTGTTATCATTAGCACGTTTTAGAATAGTCGTAACATTTCTAATAAAGTGGAAATTGAAATTTATAATTAACGATTAATCGCTGACTAATTTTGGAGTGAATCGAGTGCCGGTGTAACGTTTTTCAGTGAGGCCCGTGTGCCAGTGTGACATTACAATAGATTGACGGAATAAGCCTTGACCTGACAATGGGCGACACACAGACAAACAGCGAGTCCGTTTCCCAGTGCGTTCCGAACAATGGGAATCACACAGTAAAATGGCCACACTGAAAAACGTTACACCTGAATGAATCGCATACAGAGTCAAATTATCAAATTTAAAGATGGCGTCTTCGCTTTGGGCCAGTTTAGACATTAAAATCATGGAAAACTACAAGTATATCGTCGATACATTTGAGTTATCCATTGCGAGTACATTTTCTACAGACATTGTTGACAACGTGCAGCAGAGAAGTCATTTCTGACAGGTAATACACACATATACATCTGTTTTGCACTTCGCTTTTGGACACGGCTTTCCCAGTGATGACGTCACTGCTATTTATAGACGGCTGTGGATACCTGGGCTCCTACACGAACAGAAAGTGGCACCGTCGATCCCAGGGAACCAGGTTAGCCTATATGAGCCGCGTAATTTGCCTTTGAAAACATCGATGAAGTCGAGGGTTTTTTCACCCGCCACATTTTCTGCAAAGAGGGTGATTCACATTTTGAAAAACCCTCGACTTCATCGATGTTTTCAAAGGCAAATTACGCGGCTCATACTCATAGGCAATTTGCAGAGAAAGGACAAGTACAGATGTGTGTGTGACAATTTTATCTACAAACCTGCTGAAAATGAAGCCGTGAATTACACTCTACTGGTCACAGTGAGCAAAAATCCTCGCGAATCGATTGGAAAAATGGCGGCAATACGTCGAGGGTAATTCGAAAAACCCTCGACGGGTATGGTAGGCCGGAGTGGACTTAATTCTTATTTAATGGACCCATTAAATGTTGTTTTATGGATCCATATATTCGGGCAATTAATGGATCCATTATTTCAGCCAATAGCGTCTTGTTTTTATATGGACCCATTAATTAGAATATATATGGACCCATTAATTCGGATATATGGACCCATTAAATCGATTATATGCACCCATTAATTCCACCATGAACTTCCGCCGGTAAATATCGGTTTCCACCAATCAGGATTCAGCTTTATATGGACCCATTAATTCGCACCACTTCACTTCCGCCGATAAAACTGAATTATGATTGGTCGAATCGGGTATTTACCGGCGGAAGTTCGTGTCGGAATTAATGGGTCCATATATTCGAATTAATGGGTCCATATATTCGAATTAATGGGTCCATATATTCGAATTAATGGGTCCATATAAAAACAAGACGCTATTGGCTGAAATAATGGACCCATTAATTGCCCGAATATATGTACCCATTAAATAATATTTAATGGGTCCATTAAATAAGAATTAAGTCCACTTCGGCCTACCATAGACGGGTAGCCCACAGTGTTCTTGTCATGGACATCGTACATCAAGATATCGTGTTTAAAGCCTAGGTCACACTGTGGCGACTTTGGCGGGCGAAACCCCGCGAATTAGAATGAAATGGACCATGGACCATGTGCTCACACCTTTGGACATAATGTTGTAATGACAGAGAGAGGTATGTTCATGGTCCATTGACCATTTCGTTTTAGTTCGCGGTGATTCGCCTGCCTAAGTCGCCACAGTGTGACCTAGGCTTAATAATCGTCACTGCTCATGTTATTGAAGTTTCGCACCAGTTGCTGTCGTCCCGTGTTTGTTGTGGACCAAGCTTTTAACTTCATCGTAATAATACCGAGATGAACTTTATCGACAATCATGAACCGGAACGCGATATTACGTGTAGCTTCGTCGTATATTTGCCCCGCCGCTTTCCGCGTTCGTGCCTCTGGTCGCGTTAAGGCTGGGTTTACATAGAGCGTGTCGATACACGGAAGACACGCTACGGTACGCGTAGATATTACGACACGCCAACACGGCGGTTTACATAGGCCTTCATCGTGTCTCCATCATTTGACACGATGCCTCGAATTTTGGCATTCTTTTCATTAGGTATCATGCATTTCGTGATGCAAATAAGAAAAGATGTGATATTTGATGAGGAAACATCCTAAAATGCCCATCTCCGTACTTCGAAACAACGCAACATCTTCCCACGAAGTCAGCACACGCCTGAAAGAACGAGCATGCTCGTTCTCTTCAAAACGTGTATATACTCCACTCTCTACGTAACCCCACGCGTATAGACCAATGTAAACGGCCAAATGAAAAATCCATTGTCAGTTCATCAACACACGCGTGTGTCAACGTACCGTGTCGAGTGATCGTGTTTCGTGTGGCTCTATGTAAACCCAGCCTAAGGGCACCGCACACTAGCGATTTTCCGAGCGATTTTCTAGGCGACCGGCCTTGCGACCACCGAAGCGACTGAACATATTTTCAAGTTTTTTAATTTTTTGTTGACTCGTTTGCGACAAATGCTTCTTGGAAGGTCAGTGATGTCGCGGATGACATCACTGATCGACCTCAAAGTTAATTATCGCAGGCGACGTAGTAGTCGCATCTGTAGTCGCCCCCATTTTAGTCGCAGGTGTGCGGCGCCCTTTAAGTATGAACAAATTAAATGCGAATAACAAGCGATATTGTAAATGTCATATGGTTCCCGATGTACATGTTGTACCATCAAAGAGACCAGAATACATTGATAGAGATCGGGATACATTGATTGACGAATTACAATGAGTCCCATATAACTTGATGTCATGCCAATAACTCATCACATCATGAGATATTAAGATAAGATGTGAAGTTGTGATAGACGGACACACGCAAAGACACACGCACACTGACACCATGACCAAAAACAACATGGTTCCCGATCTTGAGGATCGGTAACCATAAAATGGAATTCTAAAATGCAGGTTCTAGTTACAATGTAAGTCTGTTGTGAGTTAAAATAAAAGGGTCATTAGTCATAGTTTATAGTCCTTTTCCTAATCCTTGTTGAACAATAATGAAATGGTCCTTGGACCATGTGCTCACCTATGTACAAAATAAAAGTGAAAAACCTGGGCCCGGTTGCACAAAACTCACGATAGCGCTAACTTGGTGTTATTGCTAACTTTATGTTAAATGACGTAAACATCCATTACTAGAGAGGTTAAGATCTTGAACGCGAACGACAAACGTGAACGGGAATGACGTCATTGTCGTTACCGTGAAAAATTCTTGTATATCTGGTTAAGAAGTGAATTAACCAGGAACGTGAACACAATCTATTGTTTAAGTAATTGGACATGCATTGTTCGTGTGTCTCGAACAATGGCAGTTTATATTGGTACAATCTCCGACGCTGAGGTCAGACGGTTTCACCTTACTTACTCTGCCACCTGCAGGTCCGGACGCAAATTTTTTTTTCCTGAACCTTTCAGCAAATACACTGTACATTTTGTAGTTACTATTATAGTCGTAAGAGGGACACTTACTTTGGAGTAAAACACTTTTTCAACGCGCGTGGGGGGATAACTGGGTCGTGGGGGTAAGGTTTAGGGTTAGGGTTAGGGTTAGGGTTAGGGTTAGGGTTAGGGCTAGAAAAGAAAAGGTTTATGTAAGGGGTAGCACTATATGGGTATTATATAAGATTTGTTGTATAAGACTTAGAATCACCACCCTCGCTGCCGGCTGCCTCGGTAGCCTAGTGGTTAGAGCGTTGGGCTTACACACCGCAGATCCCTGGATCGAGTCTCTGCTAGGGCCCGATTTTTTCCACTGCTTCTTCTCTCGCGCTTTTCATTTTACTGAAAATATTCTAAGTCCGCAATACATTGCTGAAAGGTTCAGGAAAAAAAAATTCGCGGTCCGGACTATTTCAGCGGAGGAAAGTATATATAGGTCACAGTGGCTTTCCAGTAATGCCAAATGGAATTGAAGTATTTCATGGTTTTATCCACAAACGACACCCATGTGACCCAAATTAATTCGCGTTCTTGTCCATGTTCAAACGACAAATCGCCTCTTTCTACGTTCACCTCGTCCGAGAACGCAATCGGGTGGCGAGAAGCAGTGACGCAATGCCAGACTTTATTGGCCACGGTTAGTAGTTATGCAATGGGAACAGTGTTGCCGGCATAATTGAGCGTGACCCTCTACAAACATTACATCATGCCTATTGGATTGATTCCTTGAATATGGGGTTCACAACCAAGACCTCCTTAAGAAGATCTGTCTTGGCTATTTATTCGGATTACCTAAGCCCGGACCTCTTTCAGGACAAAAGATTTAGGAAGAGGAATTCCTGTACAAGAAACGGCGTTCGAACGGGACTGGGTTAGTCACGTGGCTGCCTACTGACGTCACTCGCGTTCATGTTTGTCGTTCGCGTTCAGGATCTTAACCTCACTACTGTCTTTTTACGTCATTTAACATAAAGTTAGTGCTTAAATACACCAAGTTAGCGCTAACATTAGTTTTGTGAAACCCAGCCCTGAGTTCCAATGCAAGTCCTAGTTAATAGCCTGCTATTGCAAAGTTATATTAAAAGGGTCATGGTTTATAGCCCTATATCCTAATCCTTGTTAGCTCACCGGGGTGAACTAAATGGGTCACGTGACGTCCGTCGTCCGTTAGCACGGCACGTTTTGTAACCTCTGGGGCTATTGATCTGAAATTTAGTACCGAAATACCACTAGGTCAGATGACCTATGACGCAAGTTTCGGTCGGATTCGATTCTTGCCAAAATAAAAACAAAAACAAAAAAAATTCAATAAATCCCGAAGTAATGACTGGATCATTTCCAAATTTTTATCATAGGTGTATCTAATGAGCATACATACATGTACATGTAACATATATAACGGGTTTTTGATTTGACCTACTTTTTAAGGTCACCGAGGTCAAAGTTCAGAATTTTGCCATTTGCTGGCACGTTTCGTAACCGCTGGGGCTATTGACGTGAATCGTGGTATATATCGGGTTGCCCAAAAAAAACGTGTCCAACTTCAAATCTTGATTTCTCAACAACTGCCCATAAGAATTCAATGAAATTTGGTGCTGTATCATTTAAAGATGTTTTGTTTAACGTGTGAAATTTTTGCGTTTATACCTTTGGTATTAGGGCCGTATCACTCAAAATAAAAATCATGGTAAAAAAAGGTGATTCCGGAATCCAATAAGATACGAAAAAATCCATCCCGGACTTCAAATTGCTATTTCTCAAAAACTATTTAATATAACCCCAAGAAAATTTATTCAGTACTGTTCCGTGGCAATGTTTGTACAATGTGAACGTTTCAGCTCAATATCTTTGGTATTAAGACTGTAGCACCAAATATAAAAACCATAGTAATCATTGATCATATTTTAAGAGACAATGGTGAAAGTTTGAAACGCTAGCTTAAAATATGGTGTTGTAGTAATTAGCGCCACGGCGTAGACACTGAAGTTATTGGATTAATACTTTCACATATTAGAGCCAATATCAGGAGGCGGTGTTAGACAAAATTTCATTAAGTTGTAGTAAAGTATTTTTGAGAAATGAAAATTTAAAGTTCGGGAAAGTTTTATCCACCCATTTCTTATAGGACTCCGGAATCGCATTTTTTCCCCATGATTTTTAAATTGAGTGATACGGCCTCAATACCAAAGCTATCAAAGCAAAAATTTTATACGTTAAACAAAACATCTTTAAATGATATGGTGCCAAATTTCATTGAATTATAACGGACAGTTGTTGAAAAATCGACATCTTTCAGCCAGCAATCGATCGAAAAGTGAGAACCCCAGTTCGTGCACACGATATGCAGAAATGGTCCTCAGCGCAGTCAAAACATAACCCGCTTGACCCCACTGAACAGTGCCAAAACCATATGATGAAATAGACCACCATCAGTTCACGGTGCAGACCATTCATAGGAAAAACGACATTGGGATATGACCTTCAAGCACTTCCTTGAAACTTCCCTGCAAAGCATTGGCAGTAAATGTCCACTTTAGCCAACATAAAAAAATGGTGATCGTCCTTTTCTCGGGGAGGAGGTGGGTAGGGGGAGGCTTTTTTTAAAAATGTTTTTACAGTGAATTGGCATGAAGAATGAGTCAATGGTAACAACCAAATGCCTTGAAATCGCGTCCTTTGTATCCCAGGTGCGATATGAACTGAACAACAAGTGATGTCAATGGTCAAAATATATGTAAGAGGACAATTTGAACGTTTTGGGGGGGGGGGAGAATAGAAAATGAAATAATTTTTGATGAAAAATTTTTTTTGAAATTTTTAAAAAATTTTTGAAAAAAAAATTTAAAAAAAAAACGGGGTCGGGAGGGGACGATCACCGGCTTTCTTTTTTATGTGGCCTTATTCATACGAAAACAAGCACAATGTTTTCCTTTCAGCAAATGCTGGTCCTGGTTGAAGTATTTGCTTGGAAGCAAATGCTAGTTTTTATTCATATGGCCCAATATATATGTACGTATATCCAGATATCTTCTCTGCCGAATTGTCAACTTGGGTCTTCTTTCCAGCGCATGCCGACTCATTTTTCTGTCACGGGTCACATTTGTCATTTGTTTTTCTGGCACATTCACCCAGGTAAGCACATGGTCCGTTTCACTGAACAATAAAAATCGGACTTTAACTCCTGGGTCCATATTCATAAACATACTTAAGTCAAAGTGTGATACTTATCTTTTGTGTTGAACAAAGGATACGTGTCACACTTAGACTGAAGTACTCTTATGAATATGGGCCCTGGGGAGCTTATATTACAGTCAAACCAATCTTTAATCTTAAAATATCTTCGATGCCCGTTCAGCAATAAAAGATTTCAGTTAGTTCACACGTGAGTGTACGTCGTACGTCGCACCCTTAACTTCTGGGCTAAAACATGGTCTTTCGGCGGTGGAGTAAATGTCTTATATGAGATGCTCAAAACACCTTTCTGCCTCTTCACTCAGTCTCGAGATCACTATCAGTATTCAAGTGGCTTATTTCAGTTTCATCGATTTCTCAGCGAGGGTAAAGAAAGCAATAAAACGAATAGATATTCATTGCTTTGTTCAGGTCGATCTATTGATTATGTTGAATTAGAAAGAATAACTCTAAAGCTTATACACGATACAACATTAGACATCCAACAGCATACAACAACTATGTTTGGCTTTGTTGGATGAAGAATAAACATGATTATTCTTTTTTAACAACACCCAACATGAGTGTGTGATGTTGGATAGTGTGGACGGCCTCATCCAACAAGATCAAACTGGGATCAACATCAAATGGATGCTGTTGTATACCTGAAGTTGTATCGTGTAGACTATGCTAAGATTTATTTGTAGAAGTTACCAAAACATTGTCCTGTTCCATGTTGTGTGAAGAATGCATGAAAAACTGTCTCTGTTATCGAGGGTGAAACAACTATCAAATCTTGGTCATATATTAGTCTTTTAGTGACGGCACTTTAACGATATCGGGGTTGAGTGCCGGTGTAACAAAAGTGAGTGTTTCTGTAGCTCAGTGTTCCCCAACAATAGACGCGGCCTAGAATGGTTATTGTTGGGTTAGTTGCCGCTTAATCCGTCAGGAGGGAAACAGTAAGAAAAAACACAGAAATACGGGGAACACTGATCGACGTTACACCGGCCGGACGAAAATAGAAAGGTTGCGCAGCGACCCAACTCCGACTACGAGAATAAATTGCAGTCCGCTATGGACATCCTTGAAAAACACGATTTGATAGAAGTTTTCAATTCGTCAAATATACATGTATTCGTCAATATATTGAAGGCAGTAAAATTTGGCCTTATAAATCGGAAGTGCGGATAAATAATGAATATTGAAGTCGTAATCCTCGTCGTTACTACTTGAAACACGACTTTAATATTTGCGATTTACGTGCACTTCTAATTACAAGTCAAAACAAGATGACATTGTAAATGTCGAATGGTTCCCGATGTACAGGTGCTTCTACCGGTACATGAATGGTACAGTCATCAGCATTAGTTTGTATACACCTGTAATTTGGTTATATTTCAGCACCAAGAACACCAAATTCAACCGGGTTTGTTGCATGTGAAATTTAAATCCTTCTGGCAAATGTTCCCATTGATTTTAAAAATTTGCTTTTATGATGACATTATGCAATTTACTTCTCAAAAAAAGGTAGAAAATCCAATTTTTTTATTCCCCATAAAATTCTTGATTTTCCTTCATTCCCTAGTGCATCTAACTGTTTTAAAATCATTGGTAAAAGTTTCATTCAAAAAATCGCCCTCGCTTTCAAGAAAAAATGACTTTTCCACAAAAAGCTTCTAGAGACACCTTCCATATCATTGACAATGTCCCTGTCAATATGACTCGGATACAATTTGGATGACAATAAAAGTGTCATGTGATATTCACATGTGTCAGAAGCACTAGGCCCCATTATCATGATTATGATGATGACACAATGAGGTTTACTCTGCCAAGAAATAAAACCCATATGACGTATTGGTGGTTAGGGATGGTTACCACATCGATGGACATTATGTTATACCAGTGATTTGGAGTTGGGTAACCAGTAAGCACATTGATTGAAGTGCACTTGAATGACACAATGTCATGGATCAATTCAGGCCTTGTCGTTTGACGGGCGCGAAAATGTGCCTTGCCAACAATAGAAATTCTATTGTTTGCATCATAAGGCCTAGGTTCACCTAGTCAGCATAAGGTCAAATAATTATACAGGAGGTCAAATAAACTTTGGACCAATGAGAAAAGTTTTCTCGTTGGTGGTTAGGCTTCTTGGAAGGAAGTCAGGTGACCAGGCACAGGCATAATAACTATGAATAGTGTTCTGATTATAGCAAGGCCTATCATTGGTCAGAAGTGTAGAGGGGAGAATGTCGCAAGGCAGTTCTCTATAGGAATTTTGAGCTGGATTTTTTTTCTAAAAGTCATTTTTTTCTTGAAAGCGAGGGCGATTTTTTGAATGAAACTTTTACCAATGGTTTTAAAATAGTTAGATGCACTAGGGAATGAAGGAAAATCAAGAATTTTATGGGGAATAAAAAAATTGGATTTTCTACCTTTTTTTGAGAAGTAAATTACATAATGTCATCATAAAAGCAAATTTTTAAAATCAATGGGAACATTTGCCAGAAGGATTTAAATTTCACGTGCAACAAACCCGGTTGAATTTGGTGTTCTTGGTGCTGAAATATAACCAAATTACAGGTGTATACAAACTAATGCTGATGACTGTACATTGATAGAGATCAAGGCACGTTGATAGAGGTCAGATAAAAAGGTACAATAAAAAAGGTACCGGTAAAAAGGTACTAGGTAATAGAGGTACTAGGTAAAAAGGTACTGGGTAAAAAGGTACTAGGTAATAAAGGTACTAGGTATCAAAGGTACATCATGCCTCTGCCTGTACCTCTATCACAGGCGCAGGTATTTCAAATTACCACGTTTGACCTTGACCTTGACCTCTGATCATCAAGGTCGTTGCATAATCGAAATGGGCATCATCAATAACCTAAGTATGGGTGATATCATGCCTCTATTTCTGCCACAGGCAGAGATATTTCAAATTATCAAGTTTGATATATCAAAATATCATGATATTTTAATCACCCGGACACGTGAGGCTGAGAATTTTAACACAGTCCAGTCCTTTGGTAAGCAGGCATGAACTAAGACTTGTTTCATGTTGCTCAGTTGACAATGTGGCAAGTTATCTCAAAATATCAAATTCGTGATATCGATATCACCATGACCCCAACATCTCAGATCAAAAGTAATCAGTCCATTCGATTGCTAGGGTATGAAAACCTAAGGGTAGAACTTGTTTCTGTTGTTCTAGGTGTTAAAGGAGCTGAGTTATGACATCAGATAAAAGCGTGACAGACAAAATATCAAGTCTGATATGTTGATTACATCATGATGGAGGCATGGGATGTTGAAAATGATTAGCTCATTTGATTGCCCAGGTTGACAAACCTAGGGGTAGGATGTGTTACCAGAGCAGTAGCTGCTGAAGGAGATAAGATATGAAGGCGTGACAGACGGACCCCCCCCCACACACACACACGCACGCGCGCGCGCACGCACGCACGCACGCACGCACGCACGCACGCACGCACGCACGCACGCACGCACGCACGCACGCACGCACGCACGCATTTTATGATTTCTGTCAAAATCTCCGTTTGTCAAATCGAAAATGAAGGAACAAGATGACATTGTAAATGTCGTATGGTTCCCGATTAGGAACTTCTACATGAACGGTACATTGATAGAGATGAAGATACATTGATAGAGATAGATTCATTGATAGGGATCCGGATGCACTGATAGAGATCAGATGCATTGATAGAGATCAGGATACATTGATAGAGATCAGGATACATTGACAGAGATCTGGATGCATTGACTGATGAACAACGACGCTGAATCCTTGATCTCATGCCAATAACTCATCTCATGGTTGACCTTGACCTTGATATCTGATCATCAAGGTCATTGCATAATCAAAATGGGCAGCCTCAATAACCTAAGTATGGGTGATATCATGTCTCTATCTGTATCACGGGCATAATAGATATTTCAAATTCTCAAGTTTGACCTTGACCTTGACCTTTGATCGTTAAGGTCATTGCATAATCGAAATGGGCATGCTCAATAACCTAAGTATGGGTGATATCATGCCTCTATCTCTAACACAGGCAGAGATATTTCAAATTATCAAGTTTGACCTTGACCTTGACCTCTGATCATCAAGGTCATTGCATAATCGAAGTGGGCATCCTAAATAACCAAAGTATGGGTGATATCATGCCTCTATCTCTAACACAGGCAGAGATACATGTATTTCAAATTATCAAGTTTGATATATCAAAATCTCATGATATCTCAATCACCCGGACACTGGAGGCTGAGAATTTTAACATAGTCCAGTCCTTGGATAAGTAGGCATGAACTAATACTTGTTTCATGTTGCTCAGTTGACAATATGGCAAGTTATCTCAAAATATCAAATTAGTGATATCGATATCACTATGACCGCAACATCTCAGGTCAAATGTAATCAGTTCATTGGATTCCTAGGGTATGAAAACCTCAGGGTAGAACCTATTTCCACTGCACTAGGTGTTAAAGGAGCCGAGTTATGGCATCAGATAAAAGTGTGACGGACAAAATATCAAGTCTGATATGTTGATTACATCATGATGGAGGCATCTGATGTTGAAAATGATTAGCTCATAGGATTGCCCATGTTGACAATCCTAGGGGTAGGATGTGTTACCAGAGCTGTAGCTGTTGAAGGAGATAAGATATGGAGGCGTGACAGACGGACACACACACAGATACACACACACACACACACGCACCTACACACACACACACACATTAACACACAGACACCATGACCAAAAACAATATGGTTCCCGATCTTAGTGATCGGGAACCATAATAATCAGCATGAATTAGTATGATACAATGATGAGTGACTGTTGACGAGGGAAAAATATTTGAACTATCGAATTGTGGCAAATATCGAATTCATAAAAACCGACGATATTCTGATATATGTGGAAAATGAAAAATTATTTTTAAGAAGTTTCTTCACAAAAATTCAGAGGATCGACTAGGAAATGATATCACGTTGATTTTAAATTCAAAATTTCGAATTTGAAAACTGATTTTTTTCTTGATACATTGCAATCGTGATATTTTAATGATAGAGGGTACCAAGATTCACAAACAAACAAGATTTAAATTACTCTAGGCCAAACACCAGGCAATGGGAGTATAAGGAAAGTGAAAGGATCTGGACGGAAGAGGAAGATTAGCCGCACCCCCCAGGCTAAAATACACTAAAATATCCCTATTTCCGGGCTGTTTCCAAAAACTATACCTACCTAAACTTGCAAACTAATAAAACCTCTTCCGTCCAGATCCTTTCACTTTCCTTATACTATAAATTTCTTGAAAAATAAATAAATGGAAACCGAACAGTACCTCAGAAATCTATATTTCAATCCTGAAAGTAACGTTGCTTATACAAATATAGCACAAATTTGGAAAAAAGTTAAAGAGGATAAAAAACTTATAAAATATAAACAAGTGAAAGAATTTTTAGATAATTTACCAACTTTTCAACTCCATAAACCGATTCATAAAAAATTCTTATTCAGAAAAACAATGGTTTCTTACATAGATCAGCAATGGCAAGCGGATTTAGTCGATATGCAAGCGTATGAAAAAAATAATAAAAATTATAAATATATCTTAACTGTGATCGATTTATTCAGTAGATACGCTTGGGCTCTACCTCTAAAAAGTAAGAGGGGTGAAGAGGTTAAAGATTTATTCAAAACTATTTTTAACAACGAGCAAGGCGAGCTAACGAAACCTGAGAAAATTCAATTCGATGACGGTAAGGAATTTTATAACAAACATTTAAAGGAGTTACTAACTAAAAATGATATAGAATGGTTTTCCTCATATTCGGATAAAAAAGCTGCAGTTGTTGAGCGTTTTAACCGTACTTTAAAAACAAGAATGTGGAAATATTTTACAGCAAAAGAAACTGA
>NMRB01002705.1:13773-36400 GCA_002633025.1 Notospermus geniculatus
GCTGCTCAATAAATGTTTATAAACATATCCCAGCTACTCAACATATTTTTATGTTAATTAAAAATGACGTTGCAAATCAGAATAATCTTCCAAAAATCGCATTTTACAACATCCACAGAGCAAGTCCCCAGCAAATCTGTCAGCGTATCGCTACATAATGTACCCATCTACGTTCACAGTCACTAAAAACGTGAACCAACCGTCCGGTATATTCCATCTGGACATTAGGTGCATATTTCCTATGAGTCCAGTTCTATTGATTGACCCGTGACAAGTCTTTGGCTAGCTTCGCTGTTGGCCGCTACGCGGCGCGTTGGGCCCTTGCGTCCAGGTATTGGTACTGGTTCATGGCGACGTTATAGGACCATAGGTCTCTTCCTTCTTCGAAGGTGTACATACGATGTTACAAGCTACACACGATTTTTTCTGGCCTCTGCATCGCGACACAATCGCAGGAGGTCCGACCATTCTATCAGGGTATCTAGATTCAATCCATTTACGTACACAAATGCCGCAACTTGAATCCGCTGCAAATTATTTTAATTCTTTTCCCAAAACAATCTTCTAATGTGGCTTGGCCATCTTGTAGCTAGTCCAATCACGTCCTGTATTGTATCCCACATTAAAAATATTTCTCGGTTTCTGGACATCGTCGGTCTTGTCGCTCTGGTCATTTTGTTTGAAATGACAATTTTTGACAATTGACGGTTCATATATACTGTCCTGAGTTGAACCCTAATTTGAAATATGCCTTTCTTGGCTGTTCAAATTTGCCTTTGCACTCGGAACAAACAAATAGCATAAAGAAACATCTTCCCGCCACTGTCATATTGCACACTTCCTGGAATCTCATAAACCATGCCCCCTTCTAGGCCTCTAGACCAATCTCTGTCCAATGCCCCCGGCGATGGCATCACACGTGCATGCACCGAAAGACACCGCATGCGGCACGTGCCACGGAGCGAGATTCAGAATAAACAAACAAACAAAAAGCCCCATAAAAATTCAAAGTTGAATCTTCCCGCCACTGTTATATCGCACACTTCCTGGTGTCTCATAAACCACGCCCCTTCTAGGCCAACAGCCTACCCCCTGCGAACCGAAAGCATCACACGTGTTGCACTGAATGACACGGCACCCGGCGTACACATGCTGGTGGCCAAGAAGGCATGGACGGAGCGATAATCTCACCAAACATTGATAATTGCATTGACAATTGACAATTGACATTTGCGCCAATTTCTGAAACCACGGTTGCGCCGGCCAATATGGGGCAATTAGTGTCGCCTGGGCCTTTTGCTGAATTACCAAGTCCAAAACCTGATTGATGAGCCGAAATGGCGGGTTTACGTAATTGTTTTCGCGGCGCCAGTCCACCTGAGCAAGAGCGTCCACCCCCGCGGTAACGGGGTCGAGATACCTGGAATTGTAACGCGGCACTTGGCAATTGTTCATTGTAGCAAACCGATCTATGGTGTGCGGACCCCACAATTCGTCCAGTAACTGGAAGAGACGGGGATGTAACATCCATTCTAGTGCTGGGTTTATCCTGGAGAGACTGTCCGCTAGAACATTTTGGCGGCCGGCAAGGTAACGCGCACACAGTGTCACGTTGTGACGCAGAGAAAGGTCCCAGATGTCCGCCGCTAGATCCGTAAGAAGGGGGCTGGGACCCCCCATATTGTTCAGATACGCCACTGTGGATATATTGTCCGATAAAATCTGAACCTCCGAGTCCTTCACCTCCACGATCAGCGATTTTAACGTCAGATAAACTGCACGCATTTCCCGTGCATTGCTGGGCATGGACCCTTCCTGGGGAGTCCAATGACCGGAAACGAATTGATTCCCCATGTGGCCTCCCCAGCCGGTGCCGGAGGCATCTGTAGTTATCTGGTGGTGGACTCGGTTCCTCACCACGTGAACTCCGTTCCATCGATCGAGGGCCGTCAGCCACCACTGGAGGTCGCGACATGTAGCTGCGTCCAGATCTAAGACCTGTTCCCACGACTGTCTTGTGGACAACAGCCGATACGCATTTCTGAGGAGCAATTTGCAAGGCCATACTGATTAACTGGCCTGCTATTTTGGCCAACAACCTGGCGGACAACTGGCCCGCCTTGAGAACCCGAGATATATCCTTGCGGGCTTTCCGAATTCGAGACCTTGGGATACGAATCACCACGTGGCCGTCCCTGGCCTGTACCACATATCCTATGAACAACTTCTCCGGCCCTGGGTCGGTACTGCTCTTTTCGAAGTTCACGGTCCATCCTAGTGCCTTTAAAGTCCTGAGAACCAAACCTGTCTGAGCAGGACATAGAGAGGGCGTGTCCATCACGAAAAAATCGTCGGTAAAAAGAACCAGCCGGATCCCTTTGTTCCGTAAATGCTGAAGCACAGGACGTAGAGTTTTGTTGACATGGTACGGGCTCAGGCAGTAACCAAAGGAACTTGCCAGACAAAGAACCTGGAACCCCAGGCAAAACCAAATAGGGTTTGGCATTGCTCACGAATAGGCAAATGATAGAAGCAATCCTTCAAGTCTATAGTGGTGAAAACATCCGTGGGCTCCACCAGCTCACATACAGTTCGGATATCCTCCTGTCGAAACGAAGTCCCCGACTTATCAGTTCAAGTACGACAAGTTAGTTATAAGCCTCTGCTTATTCTTCTTCTTCGGAATTGCTCGAATGGGAGAAACACACTGTGGGGGCTCATAAACCTCCCTAATCGCACCGAGCTGTAAGAGTCTCGAAATCTCCTCGTCAATAAAGCACGACTGAGCAGGACCCTGAGGAGGGTTGCTTAACGTAAAGGCACAGTTTGTCAACAAGGGAACAGAAGCCCCGTTTTCAATCCAGTCCACGACACAGTCCGGGGCATCTATAGCTTTCCATTCTGATAAGTGTGAATGCAAAGAGTTATTGATTTTCGGAACCGGTATTTGCGCTTGGTGGGTCTCGGAAGCGGTCATTACGCGGCCACCTCATGGCCCCATCACGATCCCTGTTGTCTCGCCTCCAAGAATCCGACTGAAAACCACCCCTCCTGGGAAAACCACGACTTCCGCGGCCCGCCCTACCGTAGGACTGCAAACGTTGATTCGTAATTTCTGCGTTGGCAAATTCGATCGCCGCACGTGCATCCGCCGCATCGACTATAGCGCCATGGGCTCGTTGATTTTTATAATGTTTCCCTGCGCCTTTGAGGTGAGAATTCACTGACATGCAACCAAGTTCCTCTCTCAAACTAATCTGACAAGCTATCAAAATACGAGACAAATTCGCCAGTTCAGTCGGGTCACATGCACCGCTCGTGTCGGCGTGCACGCACCACTGCAGTGCAGTCTCAATGTACTTGGCTGTGGACACCACAATCTGAAATTTGCCCTGATCGTCGGACACGATACCTGTACGCCTGGTGTCACTTAAGAGGAGATCCCCTCGCACCTGAATGCCTTCGTAACGTTTCTTAACGGAGAGAAAGTCCTGCTTTGCACTCGAAACTACACGGGCACTGGTGTCTTCAACATTAAAATCGTTTCCCAAGCCGCCAGCAACGTTCAGCCCTGGTTGGGGATGGGGGCCACACCCTTGGGCACGTGGAGCGCGTGACTCCGAGGCAATAATATCGCCAGAATCCTCCTTCTCTTCGAGGTCTGATAGCCGTTTTAGTACGGTCTTTTGATCCGTCCGTATTTGCCTTACCTCCTCCAACAACGATTTTAGCTCGAAATTATCTGTTTTTGGTGCAATTTGCGTAGTTTGGTCCATCTTTCGGACTCCGACCTTGAGGCGGAAATGTCAAACCTCAAAGACGGGGATTGTGGGTAAAGCATAATTAGCTTTACCCACAATGCCATATGTAAACAAAAACACGTGTCCTTACGTTGTTTTTTAACTACAGACAACAGACCCACCGCAATATCGTTCATCGGACATCGTAATGCCGTCATGGCGTTTTAGACTTATTGCACATTGCTAAGTATCCTTCGAAATTACCTAATGAAGTTTAAACTCCCAAAATTATAAGAAATGCGGTGCCACATAGACTATGCATGACATGGGCCAAACCGGCGTTTTGAAAATGCTCTATGACGTCATGACGTTGCGCATGTTAACAGTCTGCTTTTTTCATAGGCCCCGTTTCGTCGGTGAACCATTGCACTTGACATAATGGGAGGGCCTCCGGAAATCCACATTTTCACCTTGTGTTTTAAATATAAACTTCGTTTCTCTTATGTTTTTTAGCAAGCTTCATCCTGGCTTAGGTGGTCTCTTTTTAATGATTGGGGTGGCCCTTATAAGGGCCGTTTTGGTGAGTGGCAGCTCTGTTGGGTTGGGTGTGGGAAATGAATATCAGTGCATTGGTGTCTTCACTAGGTGTATTCAGCCTAAACTGGATAAAATTCTGCTATTTGTTGAATCGGATGCTCGAATGGGCTCCTGCCGTCTCTGTCCAGCTGGCACAGTCGCCTCCACATATATTTACTGAGGTGAATCTGCAGTAAGGCCTCGTAGGTACCTCTCATGGATTTTAACTTCGTCTTCAGGTCGCCCCAAGAGCCTTCAATTCTCTGTGTGTGGACGGGTTGTCTTCACGAATGAATTCCTCCGTATGGTACCCAATATTCTCAAGGTTGTCGTAAGCCCGCCACATATCAGACATAATTGTGGTGCCTGGCTGGACATGTCTCCTTATAATGGGCTCCAACTCATCTCTGGTTCGTCTGTGCAAGATGTTGGATGAGTTTCCTTCGTCTCTCAACCATGCCAAAGGCCCAAATAGCCATGCCTGCTTGCCACCTCCCCTGTTGTATTTTCGCTTAGCTCCGATGCGACATTCATCAAGTTCGACGCTGTCGCCGACTCCTCCGAGGATGATTGGATGGGCTTCCAGTTGGCGGGCGCAGATGCCTCGACAAAAGTTCCACCAGTCGACGACTGTATTCGGTGAGCGGAGTGTTGGTACTGGAGCAAACATCGATCGAAGTACACCCTGGTGCATCTTGTGGCTCCACGTGTATAAAATGAAGCACACGTACTTCAGTTCTAATTTCGTCCCAGAAAGAAAGGAACCATGACGGATGCTCTTGTTCTTCCTGCAGGCTGGGCACCTCCAGATCTCTCTGTCCGTCTTGTTATTGTCTGTGATGAGAGTGCACTGACGCCCACACCCTTGCGTTTCGCACATCATCTCTGTCGCCAATAGCCTGTTCCTCTCAAATTGTTGAGTAATCTCAGTGCATCACAAATAAATATTGAAGGGGAGTGATTCATCCCACTCCTGACATTGCCTAGAAGTGTGAATAGCTCCCCTCGAATTAACTCTCCTCAAAACTGCAAGGAGAGCAATGCCCAATTTCTTCTGTTTGCTACTATAATTCATCTTGATCGCCAGTGGGGCATGAAAGACTTGATAATAAACACTGTTGAACATGGACCTAGGCTGTTCTTGCTTTCTTCTTCTTTGCTGATTTTTCCAAACTACTGGGGATGGGGCTTGGTCACATCTACCATCCTTGAGTTACTAGGACATCCAAGGGTTCCTCAGCTGATGGGAGGGACAGAGGACAGATCAGGATGGCTGGGGCACAAACTTGAAGTTCAATTTTTTGTCCCTGGGCCCTGGCAGACAGTGTATTGTCACTGTCTGGGAATAGGAAAGGGGAAGGAGAGACTTCTGCTGCAGAAGAAAGGAAAGGAAACAAGTTGCATTTCATCATGAAAACTGCATTAAAATAACACTGATAACATCTGATTAGAGTAAATTGACAGAGGAACAACTTTCAAATTTTAAAACTATCTTATTAATTGCCAAAGCCCTGACTTGCTTATAAAAAATAAAAATTAAAACTATTATAGATAACTGTGACGGAGCGGTGTTTAAGGCAATTGGCCCCTAAAACAGTTCCAAGAATCCAATACACGGCTTCAGAAGCCCAGTCAAATGTCTAGTCACACATCACGAAGTCCTAAGGAATTAAATGTCCTTTTCTGAGAACATATTTGAAATGAATGCATAGACACCACATTCCAGTCCAAAGTATCACCGCTTGGTTAAGTTCAAAAGAATCACCGCTTAGGGGTTTCAATAAAGTAAATACCTTAAAGAATTTGATTACTTCATGATTTCATACTTCAGTGTTTCTTAAAGCTGACCTATCTATAAAATATATTAAAGGGGAAATAATCAAAACCTTTCCACCAAACCAAGTGTGCTGAAACAAGAACCAATGGCCGTCTCATGACTTCGTCACAATAACCTGATTGAGGTAATTATGCAGCAGTAAAAAGTCAACTGCGACATGACTCAAAAGTGAAGTGAGATCAGACTATAGGGTGCCCAATAAAAATGTCCCACTGACAATACGATGTTTAACCCCTTGCGTGCGGATGGCGAATATATACGTCTTTGGCCTGTAGCACACACCCTTGTGCATTCAAACTGACCTAGAATCGTAACCAGTGGACCGATTGATATTCTGCTTGCAGATTTTTTAATGCGAGACTACCCCCCCCCCCCGAATACGCGATTTTGCTCTGTTTGAAGAAACCTGGCTAAAATTGCGTTTTAATGGGTGTCCCGGGGTCTAGACTGACAGACCCCAAAGTGCAAATCTGACTAGTTGTGACAAAATGGCCGTATCTCCGGAACGGAAGCAGCTACGACGACGCGACTGGCGCCAAAAGAAAGAGGGGACCCAGCGACAGACGCGTAGGAGCAGCGGTTTTCGAGTTATAGACGTTTAAAGATTGGTAACCTGACGAAAACGTAGGCCAAATGCGACTATTTCGTCACAACTTGCATCTTCGGCTCTCTCCTGTTTCTCTCACAGACATTTTGGAAGAAGGAAACTTGCATGAGGTCGTGGCCCATTCAGTTGCCTCCAGAATGAGTGTCTTGTCGCCAGTTTTGGTTGCATATTTTGGGAGCTAGGCGCGTTTTTGTAGGGACATCAGAAATTCATGTTACGAAATGGTACACCTTTCAACTGTATCCCGCACGCAAAGGGTTAAGTCGCACATTTTTATTGGGCCACCCTGAACAAATCCATGAAAATTTAAAACCTTGAACAACAACTTGTTGTTCAGCTTGTTACAAGTATAAAACCTGACTACCAACCTAACAACAGTCACACTCACCAGGCTGTACACCCTCACTCCCAGTCATATGATTTCTCAGCTAAGTCCCATGTCAGATCATCAGTGTCAGTTTCAGTTTCACCAAGTTTAAGGAACAGAGTTTCTCCATATAACATGGCTTCATCTTTCATGACCTCATCTTCATAATCTGAGTCTGAATCAACAAAGGCATCAGTATCACCACCACCTTCAACAATCCCTGCAGCCACATGATCACCAACAGCGATTTCAGAAGACTCATCAGAAGGTTCTGTGGGCAGAGACGCTGCAGATCTGCATGATCCCATCATCCCAAAATTGACTGTGTCAATTTTACATTTGCTCCGTTTCTTCATGATACACTTCGCAGCAGATTCAATCAGTTCTTCCCTTTCCTCACATGACCAAATATGGTCATTTGCCTTGATTAGGAGGAGATCCTCCATGGTAGAGTGGTGCAGGCTCAATCGCCTGTCTGACAAAATGGCTGTGAGGTAACTAAACCCCGACTCAACCTGACCATTGCTTGGCCCAACACTGAGAACAATCTCTACCAACAGACATATGTTGGGGTATTCCTTCCTTCTGTAAAGGAGAATTTTCTCCCAAAAAATCTTTCCCCTTTGTCATTCACGGTCATCTGCAAGACAGCACCAGGATGCGCCAGCAATTCCTTTAGCACACTATTAATGCTCTTTGGTTGTCGTACTTGTTTGGAGGGCTGCCGAGCCCCGCCACAATGCGTGCGTCTTTGCCCATACATGTTGTAATGGTTTCTTTCATCGACCTCTTCCTTAGTCTTTTCGATGTCATGTAGACACAAAATTGGCTTGGCTTGCTTTCAGCTTGATGGTAGATGATTTCGAAATGGGCACTGTCACAATCCATTGTATTCACATCCTAAAAATTTATCACAATAATACGCCCCTATTTCATTCATTTCAGCAACCAAGTTGCTGTGTACGTGATTGAAACATATCAGGTGAATGCTTTTCTTCGCTGGCTCGACTCCCTCTACCGGGAAAACACTTTCCATGCCCTTCCTGAGTGCTACTTCACCGTCTGTTCCATATATCAACGTCTTCACACCCTGTACCTGAATCTGGGATGCCATATACTGTAATCTTCAATCCGCCTGTCAGTACTTGTCATCATTCCTGCGAAGACGGTCGGATGCTTCTGTGGACCATCTTTATGCATAAACATTGGGTTTGGGAAGCTAAGGCATGTGGCGTAAAACGGTCTGACTTTGTAGGTCATATCAATCCCGAGTTGTGACTTCAATTTTAATGACGGCGTGCAGTAGGCCTATTCCTTCAGCCAGTACCCCGCATTTCCTGACATTGCAAATGTATTCGGGTGTATTCGACTTTCGATTTTTTGTCCCGTTTTTCAGAGGTAGACATGAAGCTTACGTTTTTCAAAAAAAACGTGGCGGTCCAAGCTGGCAATTAATTCAGAGAAGTCTGTGCGCTGATTGGAACTCATCCATTTTCGTGCGTTTCTGGATATTTTGATGCCATTTGATAAAGCTAACATCAGAATATGTTTTTACAGAATTTAACTTTAAATTTAACAGAAGTTAACTGGGCAGAAATATTGCATATTTTAATGTCCTAAATTTAGAAAGAGGGAGGCCATCTGTAGCTAGTAGGTAAGCAGTTATTGGCTGTTATTCATACGCATCAGTTGATTGTTTAACCAGCAGATCATCATCCCACTTCTGTTTTTTCGAAGGAGGCTCTGCACAACCTGTCGCTGCACTACAATTGGCATCAGACCCATCACAATCACATCATTGTCCGAATTTTCCTTAATATCCAGCTCCTCGAAGTGTTTACCAGCCTGATGTGCATCTGATTCTAAGTCTCTGGTGACAGATGCTAAGAAACAAACCTGGTACCACAAGAACACTTTTCAACGTCTGTCGTCGTGCCGGACAACTTACACGACGCTTTGATTTCCTATAAATGTGCTTGGCACATACCAAATCATATAATATTACCGGCGTCGGAACCCTGTCGGGTTGTTGTCCACGACGACATGCTACAGTCCACTTGAGCGGGGGTTTTACTTGCCCTGCACTCATTAGGGACACACACCGCATGAGCTACTGCAAAATCTTGTCCGCAGTCAGGTGTACTTCACTGCGGACAGAAATTAGGTCATCCAGGTGTGCTGTGTGTATTTATATATCGTGGTATGCAGGGCTGGCCTAATACATTAGTTTCGCAGTAGCTCACGCGGACTGTGCCCCTTATGTGTAATAAATGGAATAGTCCCCGCGGGTAAATTTTACCAATGGGTAATATTTGCTCAAAAGCGCCGGTCAATATTACCTATCCGTGGGTATTTTCAGGCGCCTTCCTTATTATTGCAGGTAATGTTTACCTGGAACCGTGGGTAAAACTGGGGACAAGCTTACTACCTATATTCCCGTAGGTAAATTGGTAGTAAGCTTGTCCCCAGTTTTACCCACGGTTCCAGGTAAACATTACCCCCTATAGTAAGGAAGGTGCCTGAGAATACCCACGGATAGGTAATATTGACCTGCGCTTTTGAGCAAATATTACCCTTTTCTGTGGTAAAATCGAAATTGCCTATGGCATTGGTAAAATTTACCCGCGGGGACTATTCCATTTTTTACAGTGTGGCATAGACACTCAGGTACAGGGACCACGGCTTTTTAGTCCCGTCCGGCGGACCCTCAATTCATAGTTCAAATATTTTTGTATATGCCTTCGCCCGGAGTCGAACTCGCGCCGACCCGTTGCATGAGATTGGTTGTCAGGTGCGCTTACCCACTCGATCACCGGGCTTAGACACATGTTTTGCACCACAACAGATCTATATTATTTAGTTCCGCCACTGGCAGAAAAAAGTTTTGTACCCGAAATTAGATCCAGTGTGCCAGGACGAAAACGTAGACTCTTTGACCGTCTTCCTTGTTTTCGTCGATGCAACTTGCCTGTATGCAATAAAATCTGGTGGTAAATTTTTCTGATATTTTTTTTTACATTTGGAGAGTCTTGTGTGCTATAATTCCACTTCTCTTTGTGGGATATGATTATGTCGAAAGGGGGTCTCAATTCTAGTCGAGGGAATTCAACCTTGCATTCATAGCATTCCTTTGCCTTCCGCTCATCCTTAAGAAAGCACACCTCCTGTGGCTGGTTGTTGTGGTGTGTTTGTGTGAATGGACTATGATCTCCTAAGCATGATCTCTTTGGTGTCTGGCAGATCTGGGTCTTTACGGATTTCTGTGATGACCCCCTTTCTTTCCAGTGGTTTCCTTTGGTTCATAGGTGAGGACACGTCTACCTCGCCTTTTACCCTTTGAAGCAAGTTTTAACTGGCCTTTGAGCATCGATGATTTTCTAATCAACCACGCACAGGTTGTGCTTACAAAATTGCTGTGTGCGGTATGCACTGCAGTCACACCGAGCATGGTCTGTATACAAAGTGCAGGTGACGTATTCATGTTTATTTATGGCAGATCTGACGAGAAACTTTCTTGCCTCGGGTTTTGGTCAAGAACATGCATTCTCGAAATGGAATTCGGCAAATTTAGAAGATCTTCGGCTTCTTTGAGAAAGGCAGTCAATAAAGCCTTCCCCATTAGTTCCAGTGGCTTCTGGGAATTCAGCACTACTTTCCCTTCAATCACTTCTCTCGGTTTATTTTCATTCACAACTACAGCATTCGTTGTGCCTCTTGCTGTGTTGCCGTGAATGCCGCCAATGCGACCTCAACACATTTCGTCAGTGGTTTTGCGCCTGTACGATATCAGTTATTAAGGCAAAGGGACTGAATTAATGAAAGCAAAGTGAGAGCCAGAAATGGCTTTAAATATTCCTTTAGATAACTAATTACTTCCATCTTTTGAAAAATACTTTTGTCCATTCCCACACTATAAATTGTAAAACAAACGACAAACATGTATAGTTTTTTTTTTTCTAAAATAGTCAGTGGTTGGACCCAAACTTTTGGCATGTGGTGTATATTCCACCGACCCATTGGACCCCTATATAAAACGAAGAAATATCGGAGTCGAGATAAGAGTGCTGAAATGTTAATTGGACACAACTCTATTGTTTTCCTTCTGTGCCTAATTTATAAAAAATGGAAAACAGGTTTATACTTCGAAAACTTTTCCAGTATCAAAAAAATTATTTAAAATTTTCAAATCCAATTAATAATAACGATGTTGCAATCCTACATATATAGTAGGTTCGGGTCATAACCACTATGCATTCCCCCTTGCCTTCACACTCATTTCCCATGGAGGCAAGTCGTGAACAGGCAAGAAGCAAGGAGGCAATGACGTCTTTCATGAACTTCAGCAGGTCATCTTTACTCTGGGTGTGTAATTGGAAAAGCTTGTGAGCACTGAGCATACACTGCATCAACAGTCTAAATCCTAGCTTTTTATTCCATTTGTAAGTCTTCCTGAGGGCATCATGGACTACCATGTGTTTGTACTACTCATACTTCGTACGTACAAACCCATGGAGAACTTCGCCAGGATTTCTGTTTCTCTCGCACCTCGAGTTGCGGTGCACCAATCAGAACGCTTGTGAACCAACCTCGCTCCCAGGTTGGCACCAAGCCAGTTAAACCGGCCGCTGTATATTTTGTGGTTCGAAAGTATTAGGAACGAGGATGGTCAGCCATTCTATCTATTGCGATTTACCCACCACTCTCTTGAACTATGCTTTTGAACAAAAATACCGTCAATTTTCTAAACCAGAGAAGGTAGGTGTACAGAAAAACTGACGTGGTATTTAGAAATGTTCAGGTTTGTTGCAAATGTTAACGATCTGTGATGAAAGTCGAAAACTAACAGCGGGAGTGAGTCCACGAACAGAACATCCGGTTGGAAACGGCTTCCCACAACGAAGTTCGTCAAGGGTTTGTGCGAGCGTAGTTGGAGGGCGGAGTGATGTCACAACCCTTGAGTAGTCAAGATGTCCTGAGGGTAGAAAACTGGAATCTGGAAAGTATTATCTGCCTGAATTAATAGAAATAAACTGGCATTTAAAGACCTGTACGAATAATGAACAATATGTAGCCGTGGAATGAATCTGATTGTACCATGATGACTGGCACAATCACAAACTCGGATTTCTGGACCACAATTGTGAGTGTGTACAAAAAATGTCCATGAAGTCACAACAGATGACACATGCCATGTCATAACACTTACTGTTGTTAGTACGTGAAGATACACTTCTTCCTGTCCTTCCTGCAAAATATACAAAAATCTGGATGAATGCTGCAGAAGTTTGATAATGATGCACAGCGAAACACGCAATAGGTAAATATCCTTGATGGCTGCGGCCATGATGCCAGTTTACCTGTATATCACGTGTACTTGAAGCAGAAGTGCGCAGAAGAGAGTGTGGCTCATGTCCCAAACCCCTGTCGGTCCCCTATGCAGGAAAGCTATGCGCACTGCTCGCAATCTGGTGTGCAAACAACAGAGCAACGAGGAAGTGAAAACCCGATTGAAATCGATGCAATATAGCCGATTTTCTGCAGAATTATAAAGTTTGTTCGTTAGAATCTGGAGTACACTTGTAATTTGGATAGTCTGGATTAAAGGTAAGTTTACTAATACCCATTTACCGACAGCACTTTCTGACCTACGCAGTTGGAATGCGTGGATCTCACTGTTTACATTGGTGTATACAAGTCCATAGCTATTGCCGAAAGAAAAATGCTGTCGGAGGTTTTTTCACACGATGTCAGGCTATTTTTAGTAAAATGTCTGGTAAACCAGAACTATTTGATGGTACTAGGTGGAAATTTGGCAGTGTTTTGGCATTGATTCATCATCTGATCAGCTGATCACGCAGTTTCTTAGAATCTTCTGCATCAGCCATGTCAGCATTAGGCCTATTGATTTCTAGGATAAGAGGAACGAAAGGAGAATGGTACTTCTCCAATGTTTCAACATCAGCTGATTTCTTTAGCAGAAGCATCGTTTTTCACTGATATGTTACTTTCTCAGTTGTTCCAGAGCCCTGAGAATAATAACTCTGAATTTCAAGTATTATTTGCAATCTAGGCCTCATTGTGTTGCTTGTTTTTCAGGTACAGCCACAAGGATGGACCAGTACCATCGGGATGTCCTTGATCATGTCTGCCGGATATGTGGTGATGAACTCCAAGCTAGAGCAGTAAAGCGACAGAAGAAGTTTTATGAGGTGAAAGGGGCAGCTGAAACCATTGAAGTTCATTACGGTATCTCTGTCAGGGATGAAGATGAACACCAGTTTCCAGGTTATGCTTGCAACAGGTGCAGAAATAAGCTTGACAGACTGAAAAATGTGAAAGAGTCCAAAAACTTAACTGTGTTTCAGTTCAGCCCTCATGCAGATGAAGACTGTTTTTGTATTGGTGTTGGTTCTAAACTTGGGCTGGCAGTGCCTCAGGAGCCAGTCCCTGTAGATCCTGTGACTATCACTGTGGACCATGCCTATCAAAGTTCAGGGTCCCCTTCATGTAGTAAACCAGTTATTGAGCCTCGAAAAAAAATACCCTTAAATCAGGCAAACCGTCAGTATGTTAAACGCCAGAGACTCAAGGGCATGATTTCAGGAGTTGACCAGTTTTGTGAAGAACACAAGGAGGATACTGTGGATGCCCTTTACTTTGTACTTATTCAAAAACTGTCGGACACAGGACGTAAGCAGGAAGCTGATAGAGTTCGTTCAATGTGGAATGGCCGTGATGAGGTGGAGTTATCAGTACCAGAATGCTTGGGTATGCGTGTAAGGAGTCTTATGTCTAAAGCTCATTACAAGCAGACCTATTATGGCAAGCCGTTTGTACATTTATTAGAGAAACCAGGTATTTCTAAGAAAAACTTGGTATTTCGATCGAAAAACCATGTATTACGCCGAAAAACATGGTTTTACGGCGAGTTACTTGGTATTTCGACAGAAATACCTTGTTTTTCGCGTAAAACATGGTATTTCGATGAAAAACTAGGTAATTCAGGAGAGAAACAAGGTTTTACGGCCGTATCTTGATAAAACCTGGTAATTCTACCGAAAAACATGGTTTTTCGCGAATTACCTAGTTTTAAGCAAGAAAGTTGGAGAAAAACAAGGTATTTCGAGAGAAACTTGGTTTTTCGAGAATTACCAAGTAATTCGACTTTCGCTGGGTTTCCCCAGTCGACCTCGTTCCCTGGTGCGGCAGGTTAGGAAACCACCTGAGGCCGGAGTGACAGAAATTGAGCTCAAAAACTTCATAGGGCCCTTTTCTGTTGTATTTGACGAGGTCAACCGCTACTGTAATAGGCCTACATAAACATGACAAAGCTAGGTATTCTGTCATCTGAGATAATACATGATTGTGCACGAGAACAAAAACGGTCTGCTATAGCTCACAGGCCTAGGCCTGGGCCTACATACATGTAGATAGATAAGCAAACATACTTTTCAAGGATGCTGCTGCGACGACTCGTTCTTGATTGAATGTAGGTCTTTGGCCAGTCAATGCTATTAAACAAAAGATGCGTGTTTGGATGTCTTGGATGGCTTGTATCGCTGCTGAGGATGTTACGCCTACTTAGCAGCTAAGCGGATGAAATTGGAATTATCTGATTATGTGTGTCAGTAGGTTCGTTTCGTTCGTTTCATTGTTTTATTTCATTGTTTTATAATCATCCAGTCGTAGTTGAAAACAAGACCAGGGAACGAGGTCGACTGGGGAAACCCAGCGAAAGTCGAATTACTTGGTAATTCTCGAAAAACCAAGTTTCTCTCGAAATACCTTGTTTTTCTCCAACTTTCTTGCTTAAAACTAGGTAATTCGCGAAAAACCATGTTTTTCGGTAGAATTACCAGGTTTTATCAAGATACGGCCGTAAAACCTTGTTTCTCTCCTGAATTACCTAGTTCTTCATCGAAATACCATGTTTTACGCGAAAAACAAGGTATTTCTGTCGAAATACCAAGTAACTCACCGTAAAACCATGTTTTTCGGCGTAATACATGGTTTTTCGATCGAAATACCAAGTTTTTCGTAGAAATACCTGGTTTCTTTAATAAATGTACAAACGGCTTGCCATAACCTATGGCATTCAAAGAGATAAGACCTCTGCCAAGTCACTGCAACCACGAAACCAGCTCACAGTCCTGGAACCATCATTTCTTCCAGGACATTGCAAGTACAGACTGTTAAAGGATTCCGTTTTGCTGGCTGAACAGGATTTACTCAGTGCACAAGACAGTCAGCCCCTTGATATCATGAGGGACTATCATTCATTCCCTGCTGACTTTCCATTACCAAATGTAATGGGAGTTGAACTTGATTACATTTCTGCTGTTGCAAAAACGCTTCTAGAAATAGACAATGACGTGTCAAAGAGACTGGATGCGTTGGGATTGCCTCAGTCAACAAAACTTTGTACTGTCATCAAAGATGGCGGTGATGGACTGGGGGATGTAAATGTTAAGAGTAGAAAGGCTGATTTTGCCCTTACTGACAAGGTTTTCCGATATTCTTTCTGTGTTTTGCAATGTGCAGCAAGTGATGCACATGGTGAAAAACATACCATTTTCAAAGAGGAATTTCCCAACTCTGTTGACTGTACTCGTCCGGTTGTGGTTTGTAACTGTGATGAGAGTGACAGGCCCAGTGTGGCAATAATCTTGTCTCATGTCTCTAAAGCCAGAAAACAGATGCAAGGGGCTACGCTTCAGCTTTTAGACCCATCTTCAGGCAGTGTTATTCGAGAGCATGATCTGTCCTTTTACTACACCATGGTGGACGAAAAATTCGAAAGGATTTCATCAGGTCTGCAGGGCAGTGGGTCAAGGTTCCTCTGCACCCTCTGCCATGCTACCACTGCTAGTTGCCAGGCTGATGCAGGATCTCATCATAGGGTTCGAACTCATGAAGAAACAGTCTCATTGTATAAATATCGACTTGAAAATCCTCAAAACTTGGGTGAAGATGAACTAGCTATACAAAGCAAAGGGGTGAAAAGTTTCCCATTGATTTCTTCAAATGCAAATGAGCGTTCTCTAGATGCCACACATGCCAATATCAATATTGGAAGGGTTTTGAAAAAGGTGGTTGTCAGGGAAATTGCTGAAATTCATGAATGGGCAGAAAATGATAACAATAAAACCAGTCTTCAAAATGCAGAGAAGGAGTTTGATGCAAAAATCATGAAGGAAATTGGGCTTCAACCCAAAATGATGATGGCTGGAAATTATGCGAGGGCTGTCTTTGCTGTTGAAAATCTTGGGGTTGTAACCAGTTTGATCAAAAATGATGAAAGAAGGGAGCATGTCTCTACTTTGTTCAACATTTTTAATAGATTGCACAGAGTTTACAGCAGTAACACCCCTTTAACTTCAGTTCCAGATGAGACTGCAGCATACAGAGAAAATGCCCTCCAGTTTGCCTTCCATCTTGGGGAAAACTTTCCATACGTTCCATGGTCCAATTATATTCACAGGGTCGTGGAGCATGTAGATGAAATATTACATGATCCATCAGGTGTGCAAAGTGTTGGACTTCTCTCAAGTGAGGGCGGTGAATCCGGGAATAAACTGTACCGCTTTATCAGAAAGTCATTGAGTAGGCAGGATAGTGCTTTTGACCTTCGAGATGCCCTTGTGTTTCATTGGCTGTACACAAGTAAAGTTCTGCAAAAACATGCAGCCACTGAAAAGGTCAGTAAGACTTGTACAATATGTGGAATGGCAGATCACAATCGGCGTACATGCGCATATAAGCAAGATGCAGCCCCAGAAGATGACATGATGGAAGAAAGTTAAACAATATACATGAAGTATTCAAATTGAATTTCACTTCTTCTTCTCTGTTTCTTTTTGCCTTTGGTTTGTTTTGGCCTACAGTCAACACACACAAAAGACTCGGTCTCTGATCTCCCATTTTTTGAACCAGCACAGCATGAGTGATACCATTTGTCACAAGTCTCACACTGTAGCGACTCGATGATTTCTCCTGGTGAAAAATTGTCAGTAACAATGCATTTATCAGATTGACACCTGCCTGGCTCAAGTCTCTTTGTTGTTAATGTGAAAAGGTGCTGATTGGCACCACCATGAAAGAAAATTAGTGCTGGGTCCATCATAACTGCTGTGTGACAGGCCATGGCAAACCCAGAGGGAATATCCTTCATTTGAATTGAGTTGGTTGCAAGGTCCAAAACGAAGTATTGTCCACCTGGTTCCTTTGCTGGGTGCTGATTGTCCTGCTGCTGGTATCCACCAAACACAAGTACCCTACTTTCATCAAGAGCAGTGGAAGTGTGTCCTGATAACAAGGTGTCCTTGCCAAGAAAATTTGGCATGATTAGCTGTGACACTGTCACAGATACCTGGCCATCAATGAATTCCAGAACAGCCAATTTTACCTCAAGAATTGACTGGCGCTCAATTGTTGCCCCATTTGCCCCTGGCATTTGTCTTAGACCCCCGACATATGCTACTACTTTGTCTCTCAGTTCTGTTCCGGTGTGATATGCTACCGGGTTTAATTGTTCTGAAACCATTTGAAACCATTTGTACTGGAGTAAATCAATGAAGTATAGATCCTTGTCAAATGTCCCATGACCCTCGGGTCTTTTCTCTACACCACCGAATAGTAATGCTCCCAGCAATGAACCATTTTCATGGATCCCAGTCAGTGTGTGGGCATATCTTCCCTCAGGAACATCGCCCATCTGCTTAACTGTTGTGCAGGTCCCTTCGGGTCTATCAGAGCCTACCAGTTTGGCAGAATAATTCTGGTCTCTACCAAAAGTTTCTAAGACAACCAAATCATTGTGGGGCTCCATTCGATTTAGGTCCATGCCCCCCCAAATGAAGATCAATGTTTTTGTTGCCCCTGTCCTAGCAACTCCTCTAGCTCTTCTCCTTGGAGCTTCATCACGAGTTCTGGTTGTATCAGAACAAGCAGCAGCATGTAATAAAGGCCGGAGAACAATCTGTGCACCACTGCATTTTTTTTCGGATGCATTGAGAACTTTCACATCATTTTCCTGAACATGGAAGGAATAATTGAAGATAGTTCCGGACAATGTTGTCAGTGGCAGCCTGGGATGCATGCCACCAAGCACAGACACAGTTATTATTTTACCATCAATCACATCCCGTTCGTCGAAAAAGTGTGAGAGTGCTGGTGTTAATGTTTCTCTAGTTGCAACAGATTCCACCGTCCAAATTATATGTCCTGGCCCAGAAAAGAGAGCTAAATTGCCTATATCACCACTCACTGCTTTTTTAGTAGTCTTCCGGCGCTTCTTTATAGCTTTTAAAATGGAATAGAATCGGGAATCTTGCCAAAAATCGTAGGTTCTGTTTACTTCTGCCATCATTCATGTCATTTACGCCCCAGCGCAGCCATTTATTTACCTGTTGTCAATGCCAACAGCACAACTGCGCCTGCGTGGCACACTCTCGGCACCTATGTGCAGACGGTCAAACTACTTATCTAGACAGTACGCATGCGTGTGCTATGCAATAGGCGATGTGTACATTGTGTTTCGCTGTGTGATGAAAGTCTGTGAGACAGTAATTGTGTTGTAATGACAACTACAATGGGAAGACGAACAGATGGCAGACAACACAACCAACAAAATGAATGACTGGTCTTCCGACCAAGTGGGTTACACCTCGTGTGGTTTCATTTTTGTGTTGTTGGCATTTTATCATTAGTTTTTTTTTCATTTTCCAATTCACAGAGTCTGATTTCTCTCTCAGTTTGGTGTGAAAACTGGAAACTCACCTTTGCATTTTCTGCACTCCTCAGACACTGTGGGAGATCATCCATATCTGATTCACTGTCCTCGTCAGGTAACTGATATATGAAAAAGTCATACATCATAAGTCATCAGTCACCATTAAATTCTTTGTCAAACAATTTGCCTACAGTTACTACATCAATGGCATCACAGCTTAATGTTCATTTTACTTTATCCTCAATAACTCAAAGTATCACAAAAAAACACTGTCCCTCACCTTTCCATAAATCAGTATTTGCGCATACAATTTCCCTTGTCCGGTAAGGGCCTTTATTCTTCCACGTGTCATATCGTAACCTGTAGCGGTCACAGACTTTGACAGCTGCCTATCTGAGTATTGTTTTTTATTGGTACACGAATGGTACATTTGCACCACATGTCCCAAAGCATGCTGAGGCCGAACACCATCGATCTTTGCACAGTCACTAATAATACGACAGAATATCAGTTGTCGCTCCATATCTTCACTCAAATTGGAAAGCAGCCACCCAAAAGTGACTCTCATGTCATGATTTGCTTTAACACACCAACTGTTCAAAGTTTTTTCTGTCGGGTGAATTGATGACACTTTCCGTTCTTCCAACTGCCATCCCGAGATTCTGCATTAATTTTCTTCTCTTAGCTGGGCTAGCCGTAGCTGTCAGGGCCATCATTAATGTTCCCAGGCAAAATGATCGCAGTTCACCAATGCAACCACACCACTCCCGAAACTCCTGGTTTGTTTGAAGTCATCACCTGCTGGTGTGCGACAAGGAGAAGGTGCCAAAGTTGGCTATACCAGAAACTCCTGTTTTGTTGGAGTCATCACCTGCTGGTGTGCGACAATGGGTGAGGTCAAATGTTTGAGTTAGTGTTAGTGTTAACCTGAACCCCGATAATCCAAGATCCTGTTAACACCTAGTTAACACTGAGTAAACTCCTAGTAAACACTTGGGAGTCCCCATCTCTGTCATGCCCTGAACAGATTCCATGAATCCTGTGTGAATCCTCTCTGCTGCTGTACATTTGAACACATGTTTCATGCATTGCCTGGAACTCAGTTCAGCCAGTTCATCATGTCTTGGAAGAGATATGAACTGAGGACTCACAGAGAAGAAAAAGTCAGCAACTTCATATGGTAGCTGACTGTTGACTTTGCGATAGGCCTACCTGCGTCACGGGCAGCCTGTCTATGACAGCCCCTCCTGCCAAGTATGAACGGAAAGTCTCCATCACTTTGTGGGATGTGGCATAGAGTGCTCTTCCTTCATCTCTAAACTGATGATAATCACCAACCACCTGCTGTACCTGTTCCTGAGTTCTTTGAGTTCTTTGAGTGTTCCTGAGTTAGTCGCAACCTCACAGAAGCTGGTTCTGCTGAGAAAGCAGGCCTTCTCTCATACATGTAGTTTGTAGTTATCCATCCGAGAAGCAGTAACTGCTTGAAACATGGACACAAACAACATGGCTGCAAATCCTCTCAATTACTTAACTCAAACACTTGTCCACTCAACTGTGGAACACTTGGTTAACCTCTAGAGGTTAGTGTTAACGTAATACATTTTGCTGTACAAAATTCTAAACACCAGCCAAAAAGCTCAGGTTTACTCAGTGTTAACTTTACACTTAAGCGACTGAAGTGTAAAAGTTGAGTAAACTTTGGGTTAACAACGGGTTAACTAAACTTTTTGTAGGGTGGACAAGTTTCTGGGTTAGTGTTAGTGTAACACTAACACTAACTTAGACCTTAACTCAAACATTTGACCTCACCCAATGTGACAAGGAGAAGGTGCCAAAATTGACTATACCAGAAACTCCTGGTTTGTTGGAGACATCATCTGCTGGTGTGCTGAAATGTTCTAGTCGTTTCTTGGGTAGGAAAGCGGAACAATGATAAAATACAAAAAGGAAATTCTCAACTATAAATTTATTCTTCTTGTTCCGTCGCGCTCAGCAGCAGCTCTGCCGTTCGAATTCACAACACCAAAACGGTGCGACGTCAAGACGTCGTCCTGCACCAGGATGACGTCACTGCCGCTGGATCTCCACATCATCCCCTTCAAAAATTGGTCAGAGTTCTTACTCTTTTCAAAAACAATTACAATATGTACAATATATTACAATCAGTTTAAAAATAAAATGGTAGTAGCCGATTCACAAGGCACTGGCACAGGGGCAACCTTTGGTGCCGTACCGTCTGCATTAATTTGAATCAAATGGGAGACTTCTCTCACAAGGAGTGGTTTTCTGTCATCTACTTGAAGTGCAAAATAGACTGCATAGGATGTCTTGTTTTCTTTATGTAAAAGAAAGTATTCGATTGATGCAGTTGTGGGTGGATCGGTTTTTAGAAGGACAACATTACACTTTTTCTCTTGCATACGCTTGTAACTGGCTCCATAGGAAACCTCTTCATCTATGAAGATTCGGTTTACCTGCAAGAGATCACTATGATGCACAGTACCGCGTATATCATCCTGAATCTGCTGTAAAATAAGATCAGCAAACATAGGGTCATTCCAACGACGAAGGCCACCAACAACACAACAGTCACGGACAGGTGTCATTTTAGAAGGCAATCTTTTGACCCGCACAACTCCCATCACATATTCTCTTAATGCAGGATCTGTAATGCCCAGCACCTTCAGAGAAATTATTTTTTGAACATGCAAAATTCTTAATGCCTGTACACAAACATTACCGATGATATAAAACAAGAAGTCAATCTCCAGAATTCACGAAATTCTGAATTCTGGAGATTGACTTCTTGTTTCATATCATCTTGTGTGTCAATTTTGTGCTATTCTGTATCTTGGATACACAAACATTACCAGTTCCATGCACCCTTGACAGAATATTTCCGTTCATATCTTCATATGGGAAACAGCTCCATGCCCACAATGGCCCACACTGCTGAACATACCATACAAGGTCCAACATTATGCACATTTAATCCACAAATTTTCAATCCATTAAGTTCAGGTATGGCTTTGTAGAATTCAGACAGCCTAATTTCAACTTCTGCAAGAGCTTGCTTTGTTATACAATCTGACAAGAGAATATAAATGCTTTCAACCAACAGACCAAAATGATCTAAATATATAGATGGGAGGTAACCGAGCAAACATGGAATTGAGTAGTATAACAACCAAGCTTGGTACTCAGAAGCCTTCATATTGGACATCTTCCCCTTCAGCTGTTTGGCTTCCGTGTAATGTTATCATTTGGAAACATTACCTTTAATCTATTTTCCACATTGGGTAAATGTTTGGCAATGGGGTATTTTTCCTTTTGGAATTTCTTTGAAAACCACAATTCCATCAGTTCATTGGTAACACCCAAAGGAACACCATGCATATAATCGGGAACTGTTCCCTGAATCAAATCAAAAGATTCAAGATGAACAAGCGGTGACTGTGACTGCACACCCAGCTCATTCTTTCCAGTTGCAGCAACCCTTCCTGCAATTTCAATAAACGAATTGGAAGTTTTCAAAGGATGTTTAACATCACGAGGAGGATAACTTTGTACACTGCCTTTACCCGACACACCAGGTTTTAACTTGAAGAAAGTTGAGAGAAATTGCCCAGAGAAACTAATGCTTGGAAGTTGTTCTCTATGGCCCACTAGTATCAACCATGAAAACCGTTTAAAAATTCCAAAGCAAATTTTTGAAAAAATCAACATTTTGTTCAATTTCGCAAATTGACATCTTTAGATAAAAAAA
>NMRB01002705.1:36960-47802 GCA_002633025.1 Notospermus geniculatus
TTTTTTTTTTCTCGACAAGTCAAAGACAAGTGGGAAATGATCTCTATAAAAGATTTTATCCAGATGGTCATGAAATGTCCCATCAGTATCATGAAATAGCATTGTTTTTTTAAATCTAAAGATGCCAATTTGCGAAATTGAAGAAAATGTTGATTTTTTCAAAAATTTGCTTTGGAATTTTTAAACGGTTTTCATGGTTGATACTAGAGGGCCATAGAGAACAACTTCCAAGCATTAGTTTCTCTGGGCAATTTCTCTCAACTTTCTTCAAGTTAAAACCTGGTGTGCCGACTTGACACGCTCCCTTTCTCAAGGCAAGTAATGCAACCAAAATTTCCATTATGATATGAAGTTCCAAGCAGAGGAGCTTTGGCCTTTAAATTAAAAATACCAATGATGGGGAAAACAATACAATTAAAGTGTACATTTTACCTGCAACTTCCGCATGCAAACCCTCATGTCGTAAGTGAGCAAATTCCTCCACCAGCGGGGCAAAAAAAGATGTGAAGTTTGGTTTGGACTCATCGTGCCATAATCCCCACGTAATCATATTCACTCTTAAAAATCGTCACTTTGGAGGAAGTTCATTAATCACCAGAAATATCGGCCATAAATCAACGTGAGAAGACGAATACAACTGCGCATCATCAGTGTTGAAACAAAGGGTAAAAACCGTATCCGACTCAAACTGACTGACCATTTCTTTGTATAACTGCCCATCTTTTAAATCAGTTATCACCTCTTCTTCAACATGCTTAGGTTTTCTGTAACTTCTGATAGCTTCCCAAATACTTGGCCTCTCCAAGATATCTTTCATCTAATACTCTATTGGTAGAGTTGCAAAATATGACTTTCGTTTTCTCTTTGACTGCTCACTTTCCCCCCCGTCATACCTGAGATTAGAGCATCCTTAACTGAGACTCATCTTTAGGGAACAACTCTCCGCACTTAGGATCACTAACATCATATATCTTAATAGGAATATCACGTGCTATACTTTCTACATCTTTCACTGAAGGTGTGTTGACAGATAAATGCAGCCACACAACAAAGGACTTATTTTCAAAATCTCCTTTATGGCAAATGAGGTAACACGAAGTTTGATTTGCATAGCACACACTGCCAATGATTTCTGCTTTGTTGGAGACAAAACTTTTACCGGTTCAACTACCGGTAGTGGTACATGTAAGTGACCAGTTTCGGCAATATTTGAACAATTCTCTTGATCTTTAACAAGAAGTTCATCTCCACTACCAACATCACTTTCCCCTGACAGGTCCACATCAGAACAACAGGACGAACTATGACCAGAAAAATTGCTGTCAGTTTCACTTGTTTCCACATCGGACATGTCCCCTGTACTCCCTGTTTCTGAATCTGAAGGACTGTTGTGAACTGAAACTGAGTCATTGATGATACATTCCAAAACACTGACTGAATCAGCCATGCCCAAGGTATCATCTGAAGAGACATGCTGACCATCATCAGCTACATGTATACCCTTAATCAAAAGTAAATGCACAGCTAATAAACTTAAATATTTCCCGAAATCTTCAGCGGATCAACCTTTGCTTTTCACGGCAGTTATTTAGGGCATCAAGACACATTTTGAGACCAAAAATATCATGGACTTGCATGAGTTGTATTTTTGACAAAAGTTCGAAATTTCTATAAAAAAGTGTGATTTTCAATCGCATATTTTTTTGAGTAGCAACTTCATACTTCAACTGGAACTTGGCTTGTGGTAGATTGGCTACTGTCATCACGATCGGAAACCATTGACATCGCTCCGATGTCCTGTTCTTGTTTATCTCACTTGTGTAGAGCTTCGCCGCAGGAACAACTAATGCCATCGATACAAACTTCCCTGCAAATCTCTGCAAAGTTCTAAGATCCACTTCCTTAAGCTGCAAACAACTCTTATGTAGGGCAACAAAGTATCCCAAACGCGTCAATAGCTCTAACAGGGCATGCCGTGTCACGTCAGTATCAAAGAGTACATGTATCTCGCCTGTAACTTTATTAATTGTCTCAACACCAAAACGATCATCTATGTACTGCATCGTACCGAGCCCCAAGCTCCTGAGGTAAGTGGTAGGCACCATACCAATTGTTTGATAAACATATGGTGCACACTTGCAGCCAAATGGCAGAGTATTGTAAACCATTACGTATCCAGCAAACTGTATTCCAAAATACTTTCGGGAGTCTGTAGACACGAGTACATAACATGATTGTATCCCGATTTCTCATCACAGGCTATCATTTTCGCATTCTTAGCAACCAACCTGTGAAGATCTCTCAAAGTTTCAAATTTAACTGGGCTGTCACAAATCCAGAGATTCAGGAACCTGGCGTCATAACAAACGTCAGTGGCAATATCAAGTGAGGCATTTCACACTGACCTACTTTACCAAACAAAGTGATCGCCCCATTCTTAATCTTACTCTCGAGATCATCTACTATAACCTGGGCAAATTGCTCACAGTTAGCGGCATTTTGGAAATACATTCTTGGAGGCAGCGCCGAATCATACTGCTTTCCTTTAAACTTTCCCTTAATTGGTTGGAAAAAAGAATCAATATCGACACCATCCGTAATCCACCCCCTTATTCTGTCACAAGGTAAATGAGACTGCTGTAAGGAATCCAAAATCATTTCCCACTCTTCGGCAAGAAAAAACTCAGGATCACGCAATGGCAAATCTCCGACATTTATCAACAAATAGTTATCTAAACACATCACAAAGGGTATAACTGGCTCACAGGTTGGAGATATAAGGTGGACGTCTCTGAACGAGAGGGATGGAAAGGACTTTCACACACCATTTGCATTCAACTTCGCCGCCATTGGTTCGAAATTGCAATTCCTCTCCCACTCCGGGATTGATCAACCACTTCATCTGCAACATAGGGAAATACATCAAAATGGATGGAAAGAAGTTTCAAACCCAAACCCATGTGAGAAAGATATTCTCACTAAGGAATAGTCTCCCCGGGTTGTGGCAGAAAGCGGACAAACCACAAATACTACCCCACACCAATAGTTCATTTCGCAGCTTTTGCCGCCTCCTTCATCTTTTCACAATCCCTTATAATGTTGTAGTGACCCACAAAATAACAACCACCACCAGCAGCAGCAGCACCTCTGCCTCTTCCCCTTCCGGCACGATAATAACTCCTGCCATGATATGGCCGACCATAAGCCTGATAACCATGGGCGACTTCAATTCAAACTCGAGTTTAACTCGAGTGACCCGAGTTACAATCGAAAACAGTCGAGTTACCAGAGTTGCCTAACTGTGTAGCAAAGATGGCGTCGAAATCTACTCGCCCGACGGGCCCTAGGCCGACCGAGAGTTCAGCTCGACCAAAATGGCGGACGGTATCAAAAAGTCCGAAAAGTTAAAGTATTTTTTTCAATTTTATCACACTTTCAGGAGCGAATCATGTCAAAAAAAAGCATTTTATGAACGCGTCATCACCACAAGTGTCATTTTATCTCATTTTAGTTTATTTTTAAATGTCTTATTTTAGCCTGTTTTATTTTGTCATTTATATTTTTATATCCTTCGTGCCTGACGTCGTTTTTAGTAACTTTCTTCACAAAAGTGTTCTATTTTGGCACTCTGCATCGTCTTAGCAGCAACGCTATTGCCGCCTGGGTCGTAAACTGATTAAAAATCACCAAATTTGGTCCATTGTCATGGAAAGATTCTTCCAACAAGTCTAAATTCATATTGGCCGCCATCTTGGCGCTACTCGATCGACTTCGATTCACAACTCGAGTAGGCATGCGCACGTTGCTTTTCTGACGTTATTACCGGTGGCAGATTCTGAACTCCAACTCTACTCGAGTTGTGAATCGAAGTCGACCCATGGTGTTGAGTACTGTACTTAATAACCTTCCTAATTGTGATTCCCCGATAGTTGTTGGGGTCCAGGGGATCACCAGATTTAAAACAGTTAACAATATGACGTTTACTCCAGCTCTCAGGGTAACATCCCCTCTGTAATATGACATTAAAGATTTTGGTATACACCTTTCCCATTACCGACATCGAGGCTTTAATGACCTCATTTGAGATATTGTCAAGGCCAACGGCCTTGCCTTTCTTTAATAGTTTGGCAGCATTGATAACTTCTTCAATGGATATACTTCTATCATGTTCGGAAAAGAAAGGTTCACTTTCAAGATTTTCTAATTCATTTTTTACACATGATGGCGTTTCTGGAGGATTATTCAAAAGGCTCTCATAATGTTTATGCCAATCCTCAAGTGAAGTACCAGAACCTGAATGTTCCTGGCTCTTTACACTTACTGAATTTCTTAGTTCATCAACCACCTTCCAGTAACCAGAAGGGTTTGTTTCTGCAAGATCATTTAGCTTATCCAGAAGTGATTGTCTATATTGTTTTTCTTTAAGTTTTTTTATAGAGTTTTTTCTTAGTATGAAATACGTGCCTAAGGCTGGTATTTTTTTGTGTTTTAATGAGGTCCTTACCGAGGCTTATCAAAGAGCGTCTTAGATTAACACAATCAATATCAAACCATTTTTTATGTACTTTACCACTTCTGGATATGATGTATGATGTGTGATGAACTGCACATCTAATACCATCGCCTTTGTTTACAATAGCTTCTTTTTTGATTTCGTAGTTGTTGTGCGAATCGTGGTGCCACTTTTGGTCGTAGGCTTACTGGTACTTGTTTGTTGAACAAGTGTGTCAAAGACAAAGTCGGTAATTTGCATGCCATCGATTTTTGTTGATATCTTGATTGGTAAATTCTCCATCCTGGGCAATTCTTTTACCGAAGTGACAGAGGAGGTGACAGCATCCGTGTGGCCATCTGGAACTACGAGTAGTTCAGGTGTCGGTTCAGTGTTATCTATTGCTGATATTTCCAAAATTTGTTTTCATGGTGTCACCATTTTCTGAAGAGAGTAAAATGGTAGAAGTTGTTATTTTGTCTGAAATAAGCCCATGACAGTAGAGCAATACGAAAAACACACAGTATCATTAATGACAGTAGGCTGTTATCTATTACCTACCTATCCATCACGTCCAGTAGTAAACATAAGGACAGAAGAAGTATTCATGTATTATACATTGTAGTACAGATAAATACTATGCAGGCACATGTATGTAAACATTGCATTGCTTCGGTTTTTAGAAATGACTGATGTAGGCTTTTCCTTGCCTTCTCGACTGCATTAGTAATGAAAGAGTTCATATGTTTGATATTTGGATGGTTTTGGGTAGAGGTTCGTGTTGATGAACTTACCACTGTAGTTTCTTGTGTATTTTTTAAATTGACATTGCCCTGATAAATGTCGACTTCCACGTTTTCAAGTCTGATCTTTTTTGTTGAGGTGGCAGTCAGTAATATAATTTTTGTTGCGCTTTCGTTCCACAATTTGCAGGTTAAAGTCTGTGCATTGTCCTCAAGGTAAATATCTCTTCTTTTCCAGTTTTCGCCACTTTTTACAGGGTAAATCTGGAAGTTGAAATGCAGTAAAGTTGTTATTGACATAACAGAAAAGTTCGCATTTGAAATTAGTTACTGTGTCTGTAATAAAAAGTGCTGGTCTTGAAATTGTTCATTGAATGTTTGGACAGATGTACTACAATATCTTGAAAGAAGAAGCTGAATGGTAATGGAAGAAACAATGGCTGATATTCATAAACGCTAGCAAATGGTTTTACACTGTACTTCAAGTTTTGCGGTACATTTACGTTGGACCTCCCTGTGCAAATCTTAAGTCATAAGCATTTGCTAACTTTTATGAATACCAGCTAATGACTTTAAATGACAAGGCTATAGTCAACTTGTGGGAATGTTAAAGGACGACTGTTTTGATACTTTTTCTGAACAGCTGGTATGCATTTTTGTAGTTCGTCTTGTTGTTATTTGGCTTCTTCTACATTGGCAGATAAACAATGCATTTGAGATCCAATACTGTGGTCTTGTAAGGTTGATATAAGTAATCTTACTTGTTTCACTGTGGCTTCTATCGACAGTCTCGTTCTTTTCGGTCATGTTTTATGCGTCTTTTAGTGTGAGAAGAGGTGCATGCAGGAAAGTTTCTTCCAAATGACTGCTTTCGAAAGGTGATGTTTTAAACACCTGCAATGTGATTGGTTCTTATAGTTTTTTTGTTGTTTGGCAAATGAACTGTAACAAGAGGGTGAAAAGCTTTATGTTCAAGTGATAGCTGTACATGTAACATAGGTCATGAGTGATAAGTCGGGGTCTGGTTGCACAAATGTATAGTAAGTTACAAGCGAAGTTGGAGATAATAGCATTCTAAATGTCTAGTTGCATTCTGGTTAGAAATGCTCCAAGTTCTAACAAATTTGTATATTTTTCAGGATGATTAGTAACGAATAGCTTACCTTGGTTTCTGCAGTCAGACAAATGGTCTTTTCGTTTTCGTTAACATCTGCATTACTTAGCAGAAGATGAGCGCCCTTTTCTACCAGTTGGCGAAAACATTTGGAACAGGTCATTTTTACCATCGATTATTGCTGTTACGGTGTTTGCTGAACCTCTGGGTGCGCTGTTGTTTAAAATTTTCACTTTGATTGTATTCATTGGGTGAGGTCAAATATTTAGTTAATTCTGAGTAAACCCGAAAAGATTACTCAAGAGTTACTCCTATCCTATTTCAACCCTATATTTGACTTCTGCACGGGAGTTAGGTTACCCTGGGATAATCCTGTGGTTATCTGTGGATAATCATGAAATTTTTACTCTGACTTGACTCTGGAGTTGAGTTAACCTGAGCAAGCAGCCATTTTGTTTCCCTAAAGCATTACAAAATGTACTAGAGTTGAGTTAACCTCTAGAGGTTAACTCCAGCTTGAGGTCAAGTTTTGAGTTGAGATTTCTTCCCGCTTGAAATCATAAGTCAGCCATTTTCTAGGCTTTTCATTCGAGCTTTGGCTGACCGAAGGCTGGAAATTTCTGTGAGAAGGCTTTCATACAGCAGTACAAGGCTTTATCACTGCTTATGGCTTACTAATGGCCTAATTTGAGGATTATCTGATGTTTCATTCATGGATCGAGAGGTGAGTAACGTGTTTTTGAATAGGCCTAGGCGTACACACTTGTCGATAAAATGCAAACATTTTGGCTGTGTCTGTCATCAGGTCGGTGAAACCATCATCTTGCTCCTTTTATCTCTCTCTGCCCTGTTTGGTTGCTTTGGGTGCCTTCGGTGTGGTGTAGAATGCTAGCTCTGTGCATTAGCTGTGTAAGTGTATTCACTATTGTAGGGAAACTACATTCTGGGAATCCCCCATTTCAAGGGTAACTCTGGAGTTACCTGGGAGTCAGAGTTGGGTTATTCCAGGGATAACCTGAACGAAGGTTACTTCAGGATTAGGAGCTCAGGTTAACTACAAGTAAACTCAACAATAACTCAATCCAAGTTTACTAAATATTTGACCTCACCCATTCTATGAAAAGAGAAGATACTTTATTTTGTCAGACATCAAACAAATTCATTATCTGAGTTGTACTGTGCATAACATGAAATTTGGAAAGTATGTGAAGTTTAGTGCAATGAGTGAAAAAGACAGAGTTTCAATTGCATGGTCTTCACACTATTTAAGCAGTCTAAATTAGCTGGTGGTCAGAATGTCCTGAAATTTCGATCTTGTGGTGGTAACAGTATGGCTAGAAGAATATTTAATGTGACCATCTATGAGTGAGTCTTCTGACAGAAGTTCGGTTACAATGGGCAATTCACCATTATTCAGTTTCTCATGACTTATGCTGTGACCAATGACATAACTAATTGCTGAAAGTTGAGTTACCCATCAGAGCTAACTTGCATGAGAAAACTCTCCTGTGGATCTGAGCATTTTTAGAGAAGTACAGTACTGTGAGTTGGGCACCTGAAGCTGCCAGTATGGGAAGATTTTTAGCTACTGGATCAGAAATAAGAGTAATCAGTTAAAATTGTAATTTGTATAGTTTTACATACACTTGATTAGTGAAAGATATAGTTTCGTGACTTTCAAGAGATGGAAAACACTGTACAATTCAAGAGTAATGGTTTTCATTAAGTCTGTTGCTTACTGCTAAGAAATGAGATTGTTAGTGGTATTTTTCTGTTTCAAGAATTTGCATTTGTTGTATGGACATCTAAAGTTGCGAACTGAGAGAGTGAAAAAAGCGGTAGCTGGTGTTGGTGTACATTTCATGAAATGTTGCAGTTTTGATGACATCAGAGCAGTTGACATACTAAAATTCCTCATGGTTACCATTCGGAACACCTCGGGTCTTTCCGTCATTGTTCGGGAAAGCCCCTCGGATGTCATACAGTCATTCGCGGAGCGATTCTGGTCGTGATCACGACCAGAATTGTTAGGCTACCGCGTCACTCATGACAAGTAGCCACCTCCGCGAACAAATATAACACCTGCAAACCCTGGCTGTCTGAAGGCGAGTTTATCGCTCAAATATCAATAAATTGGTATATATTTGATACGCTGTATGTAAACTTGGAAGTGACACGCCAGTAAGGTAGTTATTTACACATTTTGGTGATCATGCCGGGCAAGTGGGAAAGTAGCTCTCGCCACTAACGTATAATATACGTTGTGATGAAATCCCCCAAATAGTTACTCGCTAGAATTCACGTAAAACGCATGGACAGCATTGAATCAGTACACTATTGACATCATTGAGGACTAAAGTAAACAAAATGATCATAAAATGTGCGAGTTTCGTCATTTCAGTGCTATATATTAGCGAACTATTTCTTAGCGGAAGAACACTCCGCCAGTCTGCGTAATCGGCGCGCCGCATCACATATCCTTCCATTTCAATATGGCCGCTTTTGTATGACATTAGAGATTGAAATCTGACAAAGTTTCAAGCTCTAAGTTGAGAATACATGGTTACGTGTGTGGTATGAGCTATTTCTATTCAGAGAAACTTACTTGAGATATGGGATTTTCGTTTATGTATTTTTTTGTCAATTATGCGAACAATGCATATTGTATTCTCAAATCCTAATAATCTATTTCATTTTTTTAGTACAGTTCTTAATGGTTCTAATAGACCTGACATAAAATGCCTCGGTTTCAAACATGATTTGTTTGATATGAAATTGTCTGTTTGAATACGAATTCAAACCACTCTATGTCTTTAGTAACTTCCACAAAATTGGAATGTTATTCTAAAAATACGTGTAGTGCATGGATGCTGAGAATTGCTGAAAAACACTGAACTTCGGATCGGGTTGTTGGAACTTTCTGTACTTGGTTATTCTATATTGTTGTCTTGACTGGTTCAAATGAATCATAACATACAAATTGATTTATGTAACAATAGGCCTAGAGAATTATTCAGAAAAGCAAAACAAAGCTACTAAATGTTATTTTATTTTACTTACTTGTAACATTATGAAATAGATAGATAGAAACGATGGTGATTACTGAATAAAGAATGGTGTTTGGTGGATATTGAATTGGATAAGTTTGTGGTCTGAGTACTAAGAGTCATGTACAATGACAGAGAAAACATTCTGGCTTATGTTTGTGTACAGATGGTCTAACATACTATGATAGTCAGTTGTTTCTTCTTGTATGAATGGTTTGCATTCAAAAAGGGAAAATATTCTGTCTGAGATTATTTGAAATTCGTGACATTTTGCAATTGCAGAGAGACACAATCCCAGTCCAAATGAAGACCCCATGCAAAATGACAAAGCCGACAAACAACATTAAGTCATGCAAGTTAAGAAAAGCTGTGGAAATGAAAACTGACCAAATAGCAATCACTAGTGAATTAAACATACCTTTTCTCTCCAGGGAAACTCCCCCGTGCCGTAGTCATAAGTCACTTCTTCTCCAGGATGGATATCAGGAATTGCAAATAAGCAAAGGTGCGGGTCATCACAGTCAACTAGTTTAACCCTTGCCCTTGGGAAGTTGTGAATGTGATCATCATTACATAATCGTGCGAATGACCCGTCGTCTTCTGTGGCATCAATACTGAAATGGGAGGCAATAAATCAATCAGTCACTTTAGTAGAATTTTCCAGGGCTTAGTACGCCAAAATTGTTGTCGGCCGCTTTTTTCATTTTTTAGAGGATTTCAGATTTCTAGTAGAAAGCATTGGCAGAAGAATAGGCTATAAATTACTTAGAACAGCCCTTGTTCGAGCCATCAGCCAAGTCTTACTAGCCAGAGTGTGTGTGGTGAGTGGCTAGCGGAAGTCTTGACTTTCTTATAAAGAGCGTTAGAAAACCTACATTGTAGATGCAGCAGCATTATTTAAGGAATTCTTACCACATTGCCTTTTTCCCTTGTACGAAAACTCAATCATATAATTCCCATCGGCAGGATCCTCCCGCAACAGGGCTTTGGTCTCATTCCTCTTCATACACTCCACACAAAGCCCTGCTGAAATTGGGCCTCCCAGGCAAGCATGAGGCGGTCAGAAAACCATTGCCCAATCAGAATGCAGCATTTTTAGGGTGTGAATACTAAATAAGAATGACTCATAATGACAATCAAAAATAATAAGAATCTTTCATATACATAGGAAGAACCTCTGTGATAAAATTCAGTCAATATGAAAAGATGTAAGTGATTTGTAAAGCACAATACATGTACTTTAAAGCCCCACTGTATTGAATTTTGCGATATTTTCAAAATGTTAGGAGAGAGCACAAAGAGGTCTCATAGCCTTGTGAAGGTCCCCAAAATGCTTGTCTGATACGTACTTCAGAGAATCAAGGCCTAGTTTTCAGCACACATTAGAAAAAACGAAAGGGAGAGCTCTAATGTATTCAGATGGAGCGCAGTACATTTTACACTACG